>JAGKTI010025301.1:0-14033 GCA_018397915.1 Birgus latro
GTTGTGATGAGGAGAGGTAGGCTGAGGTGGTTTGGACATGTGGAGAGGATGGGGGATGATAATTGGGTGCAGAGGGTGAGAAGTGTTAATACTGGGGGAGGGGTTGGGAGGGGTAGACCGAGAAAGACATGGGACGAGGTCATTAAATGTGACTTAAGGGTTAAGGGACT
Organism: Birgus latro; assembly: GCA_018397915.1. Taxonomy (NCBI): domain Eukaryota; kingdom Metazoa; phylum Arthropoda; class Malacostraca; order Decapoda; family Coenobitidae; genus Birgus; species Birgus latro. The sequence goes on from JAGKTI010025301.1 coordinate 171, forward strand.
GAATAGGGAGGCTGCCAGAGATCGAGCAGCGTGGAGAGCTGCCATTAGGTGACCAAGGCCGACACATGCAAGCATGTTGGAGCCTTCAAAAACGAAAACGAAACACATTAACATTATGTATTACACAAATTTTTTACTGAAGACACGAACTGTAATTGGTAAATTAAGAGATGTTATGGGTTGTTTAACTCACCAGTAATGCGTAGTGTTGAAAATGGCTATTGTAGGCAGGTTAATCCAATTAGAGAGAGTAAGTCCAGGGTTAATAATAATATGCACGTATTGTAAAAGAACAAAAGCTTAATATGTATTACTGTACTGTGGAATATTCCTTAATCCTACGGTACAGGCCCAAAAGTGGTTGGTTGTTTATGAGGAGTTGCCAGTCCATGCATTACCTGATCCATGATTACACCGCTTGGCACTTTGGCGCATTTGGAGCCCAGTTTTAATTTTTTTATTTGATTTTTTTTTACTTTTGGAGTTTTGTCAGCCTTCTTCAAAAATTCAGATTACTGGGATTTTCGGATTATCAGTGTTCGGATTAATGGACTTTTACTATATATATATATATATATATATATATATATATATATATATATACAGTATATATATATATATAAAAACTATTTATAATATTTTACATTGTTGCATTATATTGTGATGAAGAGGGACATCTTCCTGTGGTAGCACTGATATAACCAGGCAGCTCCACTGCTTAGCAATACAAACATTTTTCAGCTCCCTCCTTGTTCTGTGAAAGAATGATGCTGGACTGTAGGAGAAGGTTCATATCCAGATGGGCCTACAATGACAAAAACAACAGAGTGGCTTAGCAGTACAGCATAGGATTGGCTGTTACTGTTTTTTGTGACCTTAATGATATGGTCTGAGCACCAAATCTAACCTTTCTTACAAGTAGTTCATCCTTCCACAGCCACGACAAACCCTGGCTGAGCTGTCCTCAAAATTCTACACACTAGTTCCTCATGACTTTGGACGCACGGTGCCTCCTGTGATAGACACGGACTCGGTGGTGCAGCAGAAGAAGGAGGTCATGCTAACACTCAGCGACATTGAGCTTACCCAGAGTTTACAGAAGGACCAGGTAGGTGAACAGCTGCAGTATTTTTACAGTACATAGTCTGATTAATAATCCTGTACTTTATTGTTGGATCTGTAAGAAGAATGAAGGAATGTTGGTCATTCAGCTGGGCACGCCTTGGCTAGTATCTCATTCATTCATTCATTCATTCATCATCTAATCCAGTGTTGCCCCATGAAGGAGTTTAGGAGAGTTAGTATCTCACTCTATCATTTTTTTTCCCCCTCTTGGGACCCTGCCTCACCCCACCTTAGGTTGGGAAAGAAGGTGTGGATGATAATGATGATGATGATGATAAAAGTAGGTTGTGCTAGAAAGCCTCCAGTGCAGCCTAAAATATAGCACATATTTTTAACATAATCTGTCTTAAACTGTGTAATCTAACTGAATCCAACCGAACCTGCATCATGTTATCATTTCCCTTCAGGCCAAGAAGGGCATCCACCCACTGCTGGAGAAGTATCAGATGTTGGACTGCCAGCTGGAGTATGTTGATCCAAAGAGTTCAGAGTTCAAGGTGAGATAGAAACCTTTAGTTTACCTCATTTATGGCTTGGCAGAGTTCAAGGTGAGATAGAAACTTTTAGTTTTCCTCATTTATGGCTTGGCCCCCTCCAAGAGAGTGATGTGTTTTTCCATCAACATTATTTAATCTGTAGACAGTTTTATTAGGTTAGTCTTTCCAAACAAAGGAGAAGAAGTTAGATATAGCATTAATATATATATCATAAATAGAAGGCGGCTTTCCTAAATTGAATTGAGTTAGTTGTAGGTAATAAGAATTTTTTTAGTAAAGAATTTAAGACATTATCGTATTGAAAGGATTAATAATTGGTGGGGAACTTGTGTTTTTTCTTTTCCACAATAGTAAAAGTGACTAAAATTAGAACAATAATTGGCTACTGTGGAATTAATACAGTATTTTAGGGAACTATGTTGTATTACTGAGTATTTTACAAAAGGCCTATGGAAAAATGATAATAGAAATATAATGGAAGATAGGATGACTAGTGAGTAATGAAAAGGGTGGTATCTAGGGAGGCAGGGTGTGTGTATGTGTCATATACACTGTAATTAGGGTAAAACTGGTGGTAGATAGTGGCAAACATCATCCACTCACCTAATGAGGTGCTGCCTACCTCTTCCTTCCCCTTTCTTATTCTGTCTTTGTGATTGCCCTTCTTTCTTCCTGTTCCTCAATTTCCTTCCAGTCACTTTTTTTTTATCCTTCTTTCTGCTTCAAGTGGTTGTGCACTGAGTAACAAACCTCATGGTTTCGTGTAATCTAAGCAGTCATTTACAATGCTGGGTGGTAACCATATAGCCAAATTATGGTGTGATGTGGAGCCTGCTATAAGGCCCCAGTTAACTGGGTGGAGAGACGCAACTGTGGCGTCTATCCAGAAACCAGACTTTCACATTATTCTTTACCTCACAGTGGTGAGGTGCTGTCAGCTGCAAAGGGACATTGGTTCTCTGCATGGGACAGCCGTGCATGGGCGGTTGTTTACCTGTGGTCGATTGATCTGTTTGACCAGACAGAGTAGGTGTGATCAACAATAAGAACAACAACAAGAGTAAGACTGGTGGGGGAGAAGACATGAAGGAAGGATGTACAGTATTTTAGGCTTTTATGATACTAGAAAAGATATAGGATAAAGAAAGAGAGAGAGTAGAGCAGAGCAGGCATATGGGCCTGATGGGGTCCCTCCTGTTGTCCTCAAGAACTGTGCTTTAGTGCTTACACCCTGCCTAGGTAAACTCTTTCGCCTTTGTCTGTCAACTTGTACCTTTCCTTCTTGCTGGAGGTTTGCTCTTATTCAGCCAGTCCCAAAGAAGGGTGACCATTCCCAACCCTCTAACTATCGTCCAATTGCTTTAACATCCTGTGTTTCAAAAGTTTTAGAGTCTGTTCTGAACAGAAAAATTTTAAAGCATCTTTCCTATCATAACCTTCTTTCTGATCGTCAGTATGAGTTCCGTCAGGGATGCTCCACTGGCAATCTTCTTACCTACCTTTCGGACTCCTGATCATCCTCCTTTCGGGACTTTGGTGAAAGCTTTGCCATTACACTTGACATCTCAAAGGCTTTCGATCGAGTCTGACATAAATCTTTAATTTCTAAACTGCCCTCTTACAGTTTCTATTCTTCTATCTGTGCCTTCATCTCTAGCTTCCTTTCTGGTCGTTCTATAGCTGCTGTTGTAGACGGCCATCGCTCTTCTCCTAGATCTATGAACAGTGGTGTTCCTCGGGGTTCTGTCCTATCACCAACTCTCTTCCTTTTATTCATCAATGACCTTCTAAGCTGTACCTCTAAGCCTATTCACTCATATGCTGATGATTCCACCTTTCACCTTTCCTTTCGGTTCCCACAACATCCATCTCAGCAGTTACTTCAGCAAACAAGGGATGAGGCTATGGCACACCTAATGTCTGACTTGGCTCGTATCTTTGACTGGGGTAAAAATAATCGTTTTCAATGCATCAGAGACTCAGTTCTTACACCTATCAACCCGCCAGAATCTTCCACAGGAGTACCCACTGATGTTTGATAATGTACAGCTTGCTCCTGCATCATCCTTGAACATGCTTTGGGTTTCATTCACTAGGGATTTATCTTTGAAAGAATATATTACATCTCTTGTGAAATCTGCTTCCAAGAGATTAGGTGTGCTAAGCCGACTCCGAACCTTCTTTACCCCTGCACAGTTGTTGACTTTGTACGCGGGTTTTATTCACCCCTGTTTAGAGTACAACTTTTATGTGTGGGGAGGCTCCCCACGTGCAGCTCTTCTCAATAGGGTGGAGTCAACGACTTTTCGTCTCATTAACTCTCCTCCTTTTACTGGCTTTCTTCAACCTCTGTCTCTTCGCCACACTGTTGCATCTTTGTCTCTTTTCTATCGCTACTTCAATGGTCACTGTTCCTCTGAACTGTCTGCTTGCATCCCTCCACCTCTATGACGGGCATGTAGCACCCGTCTAGCAACAACCTTTCATCCCTTTTCTATCCAACTCTCTAATGCAAGAGTTAACCGTTATTCCCAGTCCTTCATTTATGCAACTGGTCAACTCTGGAACTGTCTTCCTCTGTCTGTATTTCCTACTTCCTATGATCTCCAGTCCTTCAAACGCAGTGTGTCCAGGCATCTCGAAATTAACAATGGATCTTGAATTTGGCTCTCTTTTTGTATTGTTTTTGTTTGTTCTTGGAAGGAACAGTTTGCGGGCCCACAGCCTTTGGTTCCTTCTTCCTTGCATTTAAAAAAAATAAAAAAAAAGATAGAGAGACAGAACTCAAATTAAATCCCCGTTTCCTGATTCTCGCCACAGTTGCTACACGAGTATTCCAAGGCCTGCCCCAATACTAGGAAGGGACCTCTGTTGGATGTGTGGAAGGTCAACAGGAATGGAGAAGGCACTAGGTAGGTAAATTTGGTACTGCAGGTACTGTGGTACAACTCACTATATCTCACTGGTACAGGTATTTAGCTTAATGATTTCAGTTTGATCCTTTTAGTGCCACTGTGGTACTCTCTATAGCTCTTTTACACAAATATATAACCCTTTGGTATTGTGTAAGTTACTGATGTACAGTAATTCCCTACATCACCAGGGAGGTCCATTTTAACTGTCACTGTGGTATATGGTAACTCACTATAACTCACAGGCACAAATATTCTCTGATGTAATATTAATCCTCATCATCATCATCATCATCATCATCATCATTATCTAATCATCATCATCTTCATCATCATCATCTTCATCATCATCCACATCCCTTTTCCTACCTTAGGGTGGGGCAAACTAGGGTTCTGAGTTACTGATTTAATTCACTGTGAGGAAATTTAATGATAGACCAAACTATAATGTAATTTATACAGTATTTCTGACTCAGAACAAAGAAACTCACTATAAACACACAGTAACAAAGCTCATAGACAGACCATAACAGGTTCACACCTGAACTGGACCTTCTGGCTAGGAGGAAGTTAGAAATTCTTCACCAGATTGATGTAGAATAGGTTGGTGAAGTAGTTGGCACTGAGAGGAAAGGATCAGAATAACCAGTTCTTACTCTGCTACAGACTAAAACGTTGGTTCTGAGAGTATGAAGTTAGTGTTGTATTAATCATGACACTTCGTTACGCAAATATAAGTTTGCCGTAATGTTGGCCAACTATAACCCCCTTCAGTTTTTGAGGCCTTTACTAATTGTAGTTGCATGACTGTAGTCAGAATAACATAGAAGTTCTACTCATCCTGTTGGTGTATTTCAGGTTCTCTGCACACGATGACCTGAAGAACCGCAAGCTGCTGTGGCATGGGACCAATGTGGCAGTAGTGGCGGCCATCTTGAAGGCTGGGTTACGTATCATGCCGCACTCTGGTGGACTGGTGGGCAAAGGCATTTACTTTGCCTCTGAGCATGCTAAAAGCTCGTGGTATGGTGAGTATTTTGTTGTTTTTATTATTTTGTTTGTGGTCATGTGGAGAGAATGGGTGTGAATAGAGTGGTCTATCTATTTATTTGTGTACAGTACCTATCTTTCATTCCTCCTTTCCTTCCCCAGTTTGTCCACATTATGGCAAGTTTGAGGGTGAGGAATCGGTGGGCTTCATGTTCTTGGTGGAGGTGGCACTAGGGAACGAGTGCTCCATCACACAGATTAATTGTTCCCTCACCAAGGCTCCACCAGGATACCATAGCGTCATTGCTAGGGGCAGATGTGAGCCAGGTAAGAAATGCTTGCAAATGTATAGTTGCATCCCACAGGAGATGGGTGGCCTACCATTGGCCCTGGGAGGTACTGTTATTAGAATGAGATTTGCCTACAAGCTTGGAAAGTAGCCACATTTCAAGACTCTTAGGCAGGAAACATTCAACCACAAGAAGAGTTACTTGATGATCTTCTGAGTGACTGTATATAGAGTCAAAATCCAAGCTGAGACTCTTACATTGTTACACACCTTATTACATCATTCATTCATTCATCATCTACACATCTCAAATTTCTTTTTTCCTCATCAGCTTCCAAGGATGTGTCATGTCACCATGGTTGTTCAGTCTGTACATGGATGGGGTTATAAGAGAGGTACAAAGTCGGGCAGTGGATGTTGGAGCGGCCCTAGTGAGAGAGGGCAATGTTTGGAAACTCCCTGTACTGTTGTTTGCAGATGATACTGTGTTGTTGAGTGATTATGAAGGGGAGCTGGAAGGCTTGGTAGATGAGTTTGGGAGAGTTTGTAAGAAACGGAATCTAAAGGTGAATGTAGGGAAGAGTAAAGTGATGGTCTTCGAGAGAAGTGAAGCAAGTGAATGTACAGTGAGATTGGATGGGAGGGATATGGAGAATGTGAGGATATGGAGAATGTGGGTAGTGTGATGAGTAAGGATGGAAGTCTGGAGGGTGAAGTGCTTGAAAGGGTGCAGGAGGGAAGGAAGGTTGCTGGTTCATTGAAAGCAGTGATAAGAAACAGGGAAGTGAGCATGGAAGTGAAAAAGTTGCTGCATGACTGTATTGTGATACCAACTCTAACATATGGAAGTGAAGCTTGAACCCTGTTGGAAGGACAGAAGTCAAGAGTGAGAGCAGTGGAAATGAGTTATTTGAGAGGAGCATGTGGAGTCACATGGAGAGACAGACTAACAAATGAGGAAGTGAAGGAGCGTTGTGGTGTGGTTGTGGGCGTGATAGGAAGCGTTAGGAGAAACACGTTAAGGTGGTTTGGGCATGTGGAGAGGATGGAGAGTGAAATACTGACGAGGAGAGTGTATGTGAGTGAGGTGGAGGGGGGAAGAGGGAGGGGGAGGCCGAGGATGAGATGGAGGGATGGAGTGGAGAGGTACATGAGAGAGGGGGGTTTGAGTTGGGAGCGGGGTAGTGAAATGGCGGGGGACAGAGCGACATGGAGGCGGTTTGTTTGTGGCCACCCCGTGCGGAGTTGAGGCGTCTGGCACTAGATAGATAGATAGCTTCCAGCAACTGTTGGGGAAGTGATTAGCTGGTTTTGGCACTTGGTTTAGCTTCCTGTCCATAGTAAACATCAGCTGTATCATGGTCAACCTCAGTACGGGGATTCCTTATGAGGAGGGGTGGCATCATTTTCATGTATTTCAGGGATTGTAGTACCATACAAAAATAAAAGTGAGCGAAGTGAGTGCAAGAACTATTGTGGTATAAGTTTGAGTGTTATAGGGAAGGTATATGGAAGAATTATTATAAAGGTATATGGAAGAATTATTATAGAGAAAGTAAGAGAGATATCAGAAGTCCTAGTGAGTGATGAACAGGTTGGCTTTAGGAGTGGCAGAAGATTTGTGGATCAGATATTTGCAGTAAGACAGATGATGGAGAAGGCTTGTGGGAAGGACCATAAGGTGTTTATGGCAATTATGGATCTGGAAAAAGCATACGACAAAGTGGACAGAGAGGGATTGTGGAAGGTTTTGTGCATGTACAGAGTAGATGGTAAGCTGCTAGGTGCTGTGAGGCATGTGTAAGGATAAATGGACATCTAAGAGAATGGTTCATGATCACTGTGGGTGTGCGACAAGGTTGTGTGATGCCCCCATGGTTGTTCAGCATATATATGGATGGAGTGATGAGAGAAGTAAAAACACGTGTAGTGGAGAGAGGGATGGCACTGGTATTGAATGGTGATGGTTGGAATATCTCAAATTTGATGTATGCTGATGATGTAATGCTACTTGCAAATACCAGACAAGAACTTGGTAGACTAGTGCAGAGTTTTGCTGATGTCTGTGAGCATCGTGCCTTGAGGGTAAATATAGAAAAGAGTAAAGTGATGGTAATTGAGAGAGAAGGTAACTCCCAGTGTGATGTTACAGTGAATGAAGAGAGACTGGAATTGGTGAGAGAATTCAAATACCTGGGTACAGTGATAGAAAAGAGAGGGAAATGTGCAAAAGAAGTGGAAAGTAGAGTGACACAAGGAAGGAAGGTAGCTGGTGCTATGAAGGCCTTGATAAGAAACAGAGGCTTGATTGTTGCAGCTGCATGAGGCTTACATGAAGGAGTGTTAGAGCCAACTTAACATGTGGGTATGAGACTATGGTGTGGCATGAAAATGAAAAGTCAAGAGTGAGAGCAGTGGAAATGGGACTGCTGAGGAATGTACGTGGAGTACAGAGAGTGGATAGGGTATGAAATACACCAGGCCCTCAACATTCGTGAATTCTACTTTCGCGGCCCCCGAACATTCGTGGATTGTCCCTCTGTGGAGCCAGAACTGATTTTAATGGGTATGATTGCAATAATTTGGGGTATATATGTAGCTATTTCTGATATTTTATGCTGCTTTCAGATCCCAGATATGGTTTATTAGGTACAATATGTGCACACTTGCTCACAGGGGATGATTTGCTGCTGTAGAGGAATTACCCCTCTGTGGAGCCAAGACTAAATTTAATGGGTATGATTGCAATAATTTATGGTATATATGTAACTGATGACTCAGCTATTTGTGATATTTTATTCTGCTTTCAGGTCCCAAACATGGTTTATTAGGTACAGTATGTGCACATTTGCTCATAAGGGGTGATTTGTGGCTGTAGAGGCATTTTGGTGGAGGTGCGCCAAACATTTGCGGAAATTCCACTTTCGCAGGGGTCTGTGTCCCCTAACCCCTGCGAATGTTGAGGGCCTGGTGTAATGTGATTCGTCAAAGATATGGAGTGAGGAAGTCTGTGGACACCAGAATTGAAGAGAGTGCACTGAGCTGGTATGGTCACGTGTAGAGAATGGATAACTGTAGAGTGGTGATAAAGGTATATCTGATCAAATTTGAAGATGGGAGGAGGCGAGGTAGGCCAAGGAGAAGGTGGAGGGATATGGTGGATGAGTGTGTGAGGAAGAGAGATTTGGAAGTCGGTGAGGCTAGGGCACTGAAGAGATTGAGCTGGCTGGATGAATATTGTAAGGAGAACCTCATAATCAGGGATTTGGCATCCCTTTTTAATGTGACAGCATCCGGATTGACTGTATTGGATACGTTCATGTGAAGCTACAGTACTTGGTGAATGTTTTTGGCATATCAGGTAGAGCCAGGATTCCGGGGGCTTGAATGATGAGTGATTGGAAGCGTGGCCCATTGGATTGGGCAAATTTGGGCTGTCTGAACATTAATACTCCTCACCCTGCCCTGGGGTGGGAAAGGTGGTCCAGATGATGATGATGATGATGTACATTATGCTTATGCAGCCCATTTACTGACCATTAAAGTGGTTAGCATTGCTAGCTACAAAGCTGCCGACTCATTAGTGCTAGGGTTCAGTTTCTAATGTGGGCTGCTGGTGCCACATGTCTCAGGTGTCCAACTGTCCATTCACCCTTTGTGGGTTGGTAGGTAAAAGGAGTACCTAGATTAACGTCTAGGGGAGGTAACTGATAACTAGGATGATACAGTGGCCTTGTAAGCAGGGATGTTGTTAGGATTTTAAAAATTGGGTGGCCAGTGGATGGTCAAGCCCACTTATCAGGTGGCCCAGTGAGAACTGTTCTCAGTGAATCTGGAGATTTTCCCCCAAATTTTAGATAGCCAGGTATATTTTAGGGGTGGCCATGGCCACCCTGAACGTCCCTCTAGCTATGTCACTGCTTTTATCACAGGATAGTGGGTCAGTAGCCTACCACAGGCTCAGAGGCCAGAGATGATCTCTCGTGACTTAAGTGCTTCATGCCATCTGCCCTTACCTTTATATTTTAATGGTGACCCACATGTCCTAATTGATGAGCACTTCTTTTCAGACCCCAAGAAGAACAAGAAGATAACTTTGGACAGTAAAGATGTGATTGTTCCAGTGGGCAAGCCAGTGCCACAGAAGGAATGGAAGGACAGCGGCTTCTGTCAGAGCGAGTACCTGGTTTATAAGGAGAGCCAGGCACGAATTAGGTATCTACTAAAGTTCTCATTCAAGTAAAACACAGAAGGAAATTGTTAGATTTTAGTACAGGGGGTGAAAAAGGAGAATCAGTAGAGTGGTTTCCAGCAAAGTGAAGCCAGAGATAATACCCATAAAATACCAGCCAGTTTAGAAGATAGAAAACTCTCTTATTTATTTTCGTTTTAATCAGGAATAATTCTGCTTTGTCATAATTTGTAGCTAGTGTACTCTTCCAGTTTTCCTGATAAACAAGTCCTTTTTTTATTATTTTTTTTAAAATTAGTTTTACACTACCAGTTTTTATGGGAAAAAAAAAAAAAGTCTCCTTATTGTCATTTTTATAAGGAATAATTTTGTTTTGTCATCTCTTGCACCTTGTTAATAGGAATAATTTTTTTTTTTTTGTATTTTGCTTGTTGATAGGTGGTAACCATATAACCAAACCATACGTGCTCCCTACGTGTCAACAAGTGGGTTGGTGGAGGGTTAGTGCCCCTCCCCGTAAAAAAAAAAAATAACTCAAAGTCAAATGGCCACCCCTTACGGGATTATGGTGTCTGGCAATAGATAGATAGATAGATAATCATCTTTGTTAGGTTGTGAAGTGTTTGTTTTCAGTATAAGTGCGGAGAAATTTATACACAAGGAATCCTGTGCAGAATTTAAGCCTAAGAAAATATATGGCTAATTGCCCAGGTATGTAGTGCATCCATGAGTGCAAGGCCTGGGGGGGCTGGGTTTAGATGGTAGAGTTGAGAGGTAGGATGGGACTGGTGTTGTGATGACGAGAGGTAGACTGAGATGGTTTGGGTATGTGGAGAGGATGGGGGATGTTCTTGGGTGCAGAAAGTGAAAAGTGTTAATGCTGGGGGTAGAGTAGTGAGAGGTAACAGAAAAAGACTTGAGATGAGGTCCTTGAGTGTAACCTCAGGGATAAGGGATTAAATAGGGAAGCTGCCAGAGATATGAGCAGCATGGAGAGCTGCCATTAGGTGACCAAGGCCAATGCATGCAAGCATGTTAGAGCCTTCAAAAATGAAAATGATGTAGGGAGAGTCAGGTTTATATTAAATTCCTCTATGTCAAGTTTCTTCAGATTTAATCTTTAAAGAGAGTCAGGTAGAGTGTGTATTAAATATGTCAAGTTTCTTCCAGTAAAAAAGAGCAGACAGCAGCAAAAACAAAGGGACCATACCAGATAATAGGTGTGGTATGTAAATTTGAGGCCAGGCATAGGAACTGGACAGAATCATTAGTCTTTTTTATGTATTCAGTGTATGATGGCTATTTACTGGGGAGATGTCCTTTTCTTTCTGTTCTTGCCATCTCCTGGACGATATATTCAGTTTGGTATAGATTTTAGGACAGAGCCCACCTCACCCCATGCGTGGTAGGGAAAAGAGGTCTAGATGATGATAATAGGCTTTCAAACTTTAGGAGTTGAATATAGCATTAATACTAGTAGTTGTAACCCCAGACACATCTGAACTCAGTGGTATGTGGGCTGAAATTACCCTCTTTCAGAAATCCACCATCCTCCTTTTGGGGTAATATGGAGAGAATTGAGAGATGCTTTATTAACCGGACAGTAGAACCTTATAGTTTTAGCTGTGCCATCACATGAAGGCATCGCTCTCCAGCACCAGCATAATAACCCTTTCAAAATAAGATCCCTTTTCGAAGTTGAATAAATTGTCTGCTGTTAATAATAGTAAGCTAAAAATGACAAACTCATTAACTTCACTAAAATTAATTATGGCTATGATGATGATGATAACGACAGTGTGAAGACACATATGAGTGATGGAGCTGTACAGTAATCACTCTGAAGGTGCTAAGAGTGTTCCAGGTATGAAATCCTGTACCTTTTCTAAGTATACCACAGTAGTTCACTATTGGTGTGGTAGTTTGTTTTGAATAGACAGTAGAAATGTTTGGGGTTTCCTGTGCAAATTAAGAGCATAATTTGAAGACCATCTCTTTTTGGTACAGTGCAGTACTTTAATGTGCAACTATTACAACACTTGGCTATTAAACTGAGCTGAAATGGGTTATGTTTCTGCCAGATGAATACAGATCAACTATACAAAGCATGATATTTCAGCAAAAATGTCGGGGTTTCCTATGCACGTCTACAGCATAGTTTGAACAATGCCTTGTTGTGTCCCCACCCCACACTGCCACAGGCTCCAACAGCAGTAGTACAGTACAGGAAGGATGTTGCCCAGTGAGTTGTTCTTCCTATGGTCAGTCTTTAGGTGTACAGTACACAAGATCAGCTGAGGCAAAAATAAACACTGGCTTCTGAAAGTTCACTATCTTTATTTTCCAAATAATTCCACTTAATGCTTTTCAACTTCGCTTCATTCTTCTCACATGCACTGGAGCTATGCAGATTTTACTAACTGCAATTGCACTTAATACCTGACAACACTTCACTGTTATTACACTTAATGCGTGACAACACTTCACTGTTTTCACAAGTACCAAAAATATACAAACTGCCCTGACACTGCACCACACTCAAACTGAACTAAAAGCTGGCTGAACTCACTCAAACTGACTGAAAACTAGCTAAGTGTGTTCTGGTCTCTTATCTGTCCTTATATAAGCTTGCATTCTTTGAGAATGATCTACTTCTCCACAGTTCTGGTGTATTCTAGAGAGAGAGCTCAGTTACCAACTCGGAGACAACCAAAACACAAGAGTTTTTTTACATTACATTACACTGTAAATTATTTACCATACAAGCTTAATGTCAATTACATAATTTAATAAACATTCACATAAATAAAGCATTATTGAGAAAAAGAGCATAAAAATTAATGCATAACTTATGAAATAACTATGCTCACAAACAACAGGTGAACTGGGAACTCTGACTCATACCAGAACCAGCCTACTGTAAACATCGGGAAACATCAGGAAGCTCCTTGCTACCTAACTAGCAATTCTCCCTTCTTAACAGCTTTTTATTTTTATAGCACATTAGATTAGACTAATGTACAGGTATTACTACATGACATTTAGTCTAATACCACAGCAAAAATGTTGGTATCTTCCTATTCAAGTTGGCAGCATAGTCTGATCATTGCCATTTCCATGTATAAAGTAGCTAGTGTGTTAGTTTAGAGTATTACATTTTTATTACAAACTGAAAATGAATCTCCATAGTGCTGGTCTTCAGGCCTTCCAGATTATAAGGATGAATAGACACTGCTGGTGACGATTATGATCAACTGTTTTCGCACATGGAGTCACATGGAGAGATAGGCTTACAAATGAGGAAGTGAAGGAATGTTGTGGTGTGGATGTGGATGTGATGGGAAGCATTAGGAGAAACACATTAAGGTGGTTTGGCCATGTGGAGAAGATGGAGAACGAGAGACTGACAAAGATAGTGTATGTGAGTGAGGTGGAGGGGGGGGGGAGGCCAAGGATGAGATGGAGGGATGGAGTGGAGAGGTATATGAGAGAGGGGGGTGTGAGCTGGGAGCAGGGCAGTGAAATGGCGGGGGACAGAGCGACATGGAGGCGATTTGTTTGTGGCCACCTCTTACGGGATAGAGGCGTCTGGCAGTAGATAGATAGATAGATAGTTTTTGCATGTTATAACTGACTGGTAGCTAGAAAAATAGACAGAAATTCTTGTTAAAATAAAAATACAAAATGGGAAGGTTAGCCTTGTATTGACCAATAGCTAAAAAAATGGAATAAAGTTCTCTAACAAAAAGTAAAAAAAATGGCAAAAAGAAGCTTGATATATATTAGTGGAAAAAGAAAAAAAATGAACAAAGTAAAAAATGTCCGGATAAGCTTAAGTTGAGTACAAAACAAACTTCT
>JAGKTI010025302.1:0-14032 GCA_018397915.1 Birgus latro
GCTGACCAGGGCTCCAGGATAGAGTTCTTCAAGTGAGTCACCGTTACTTTGAGGCAAATTTAAAATGATGGAAAGTACCAGAATGTGCAATGGGAGTACCGTTTGATTCTTGTGTTAGTGGAAATGTTTGTATTTTAGCAATGAAGGACAAAAGTTGATTCTGTGTGTGTGTGTGTATTTAAAAAAAACAGTCTACTGTAATTTTGCGTACATGTATAATAAAGCCCATTTGCTCGAGTCAACTTCATAAAATTCAATGACACTGAAATTATAAGAAAAAAAATAGCCAGAAAGTCAAACAGGTAAGAGCCAACATCAGAGTCAGCTATATAATATTCAACGACACTGAAATTATGAGAAAAAATATATATGACCATATAGTAACAGGCCACACTGCAGCCTCTTGTTTTTACCCCAGCATGAACACAAGCCCCTTCATACGTCACACCTTCTGGTCCACCACCGTGTTTGGCTTCTGCTTCACCATGCAGGTCATTGGCATCAACCAGATCACCTATCAGAGATTTGCATCCATTGGCAACCTCGCTATGGCTCAAAGGTTAGATGGCCTTGTATCTATCCGTCTGTCTCTCTATCTACCTATCTATATATACTGAAGGGAGACCGGTTGTGTATTTGTAGAAAGATGGTTAGAAGTGTTGCAGATACGAAAGCAATTGGAGATGGTGGAAGTTCATTGTTCATAAGACTGTGGTATAAAAGATAAAGCTGAGAGGAAGGTGGTGGATAGAGAGAGGAAGGGGACAACGGGAAAAGTAGTGAAGTTTAAAGTGAAAGCAGTGAGATGAGCAACAAGTAAAGGGAAAAGGTGAGTCAGAGTTAGTGAATTAGGAGCAAATGGATCTGGAAAATGCGTGAAGCTGATGAAGGAAGTGTGTGGCTAGGAATACGAAGGTAGCAGGGAGTAAGAAAGGTTCATTTTTTTGTTTTTTTTTGTTTTTGTTGAACAGCGGAGGAAACGGTGAGACGAAGCAAGTCAGTTAAATCAGTGAAGGGATAATATTGAGGTTAAGAGGGGTGAGAAGAGATCCGTAGAGAAAACAAGCACAACAAAACTGTGTAATCCCACAACATTCTCGTGGAGTCACATAATGAGGAGTGAGTGTGGACAAATTGCATACTTAAGTAGAAATACGAGTTGGGTACAGGGTACCAAGGGGAGACCCTATAAAGGCACGAGAAGAGAGCAAGCATTTGGAACAAGACGGACGTATGTCCCCAACCACCATGCGCCGCTCTTCCCCTCAATAGAATCAACTAAAGGTACGTCACCACCTGCCGCATTACCCTCTACCTGGACCAGCGCTCACCAGAATTGGGGCAGGATCTGTGTGCTAGCAGACTCCTAAAATAGGACCGACATTGCCCACTGTGCTCGTTGGGGAAAGGATGCCCACGATGTTCCTTTAACCTATAGCCCCCAGCAGGACCACAGTGATGCCCACCATGCTCATCGGGGATGGAATGCCCACTGTGCTTCCCTCACCTGCATCCCGCCCTGTGCAGGACCACAGTAACACCCACTGTGCTCGCCAGGAAGAGGACGCCCTCCATGCTTAGGACCGCGGCTGCTCCCACCATGTCAGTTGGGGAGGTCTCGTTCACCGTACGGACCTCGCCTGTGTGCATAGGACAGCAGGGGAAGGCTCCAGGAAAGGATGTGCCCTTCGAGCACACCTCTTTAAAGGCAGATCCGCGGCAGCACCCACCGTGCCCGTCACGGAGGCCATGCCTACCACGTGGACCTCATCTGCTGAACCTTCAGCACCCCTTGCAGGTCACACCCATTGCTCGCCTCACTCCTCCAGAGGCTGAGTGGGATGTCCTTCTCACTCTAACCACACCACAGGGGGCAGAGCAGGTTCCCCAGTGGAGTCAGTGCTGGAAGAGGTCTGGAGTGGCCCTATAGTGAGTCCTGGGGTACGCTCGATACAACAAGTGCCCCAAAGTCACCAATCACTACTCGGGCTCCAGAAGGAGGCAAGACCACAGAAAATCTCTGACAGGCTACCTGGAGAGGTGAGACCACAGACAGCTCCTGCTGGATTCCTGAAGAAAGCGGAGCCGCCCCCAGAACTCCCTGCCGAGACCTCCCCAGTCAAGCTGGCAAACCGTCCTCTGCCAAGGGCAGGCGCAAGGAAACGCACCTACTGTACCTGTTCGGCCCCAGTCCTGAGGGCCAACACACCAGTGGAGACCCCTCCAGTGAAAGGCCTCCCTCTACACCACCCAGCGGCCCTCGCCCAACGATCCACAGTCGAGTAGCGGTCTCGCACTCCTTCAGAGAACGCACACATGATGAGACACCTCCCACACCTGATCGCCACCTCCAGTTATCTTACCAGCCCACTAGTCCCAGGCTCAGATCCTTGTAATTCATATAGTGTGTAATCAATCATAATGTATTGTGTCATGTCACTGTATTCTTTGTGGATAATATATATGCAAGATTGGTTAGATTGTGTTTTTGAGCCCTGTTCCTTTGGTTGCATGCTCTGGACCTGGTCTTAGAAAGAATCCGACACCAGACCCACATATCAGAGAACAAGAAGTTGATCTCCGAGCACATGGCATAACATAAGTATTCAGATTCATTTATGTCAAAATTCATAGCAGACCATATGTGTATAGGAATCCTCAAGGTAAGGGTTGAAAAAATAGAATTCATATAACCTGTTCAAATACTGGACCAGCATAACACTGCCTTAATCCAGTTATCGTACCAACACAAAACGCAAAGTATCGTTTGTGGTGCTCAGATCAGTGCTTCAGCTGCTTCACTATAGAGTACTTCACTGACATACACTCACTAATGTTTCATTCACATGGACCTCGTAATCCTCTTGTTTTTACTATAGTTGGTATTTCCTTTGCCATGGGTATGGCTGATATGGGTCTGTTCCACTTCTGTTAGTACCATTTAATGCTTGATATGTGTGTTTTTACCACAGGTTGGTCATCTCATTTGCCGTGGGTATGTGTCTGTTGTGGGGTCTTTTCTACTTCTCCGACCTGGTTGCATATGCTGCCTTCAGAGACTGTGATCCCTTGACATCAGCCAGGATACAGAAGCCCGACCAGGTGATCCCTTACCTGGTCATGCAGAGGCTGGGTCACCTCACCGGCGTTCCCGGGGTCTTTGTGGCAGCTGTCTATGGCGGCGTCCTGAGGTGGGTGATGTAGTGGTTCTCCCTTCTCATAACAGCAGCCATCATCATCACTCACATCCATCATCATCACTCACATCCATCATCACTCACACCCTTTCTCATCACACTCACATCCTTTATCATCACTCTCACATCCATCATCACTATCATTTATCAGCTTGCTCACTCATCCTCTGTCATCACTCTCACATCCTTTATCATCACACTTACATCTTTTATCATCACTCAGTATCACCAGCATCTACCCTGCATCACATATTATTTTATACTCGTACCACATCATCTGCGCCCATACTAGCACACTGAGCCATCCCCACAACACATAAGATGCTGCCATATGAGTTTGGTGAAGCATTATTTACGTGTCATTCTGCAATTTGCAAAAATATTGGGTCTTGCCCTAATTATTTTTTTCCCCACCACAGAAATATGATACAATCTAATTTTACAACCTATTCACGGGGGTTGGGTTGCGAGGCAAACCGAAAAAGACCTGGACCAAGGTCATGGAGTATGACCTCAGGGATAAGGGACTGAATAGGGATGCTGCAAGAGGTGGCGCAGCGTGGTGGGACACCGTGAGATGAGCAAGGCCAATGCCTGCAAGCAGGTTGGAGCCTTGCTAAATGATACCAAAAATATGAACAACTGATAATAAATTTCAAGTCCATGTTCAGAGCACTTCATCACTGGCTCAAAAGTCTGAAAATATAATAAAAGAGCAAATGATACTTAATTGGGGGTGAGAAATAGGATGCCAAATGCTCATCACTTTGGGAATTAGTATGGACACCACCTCAGAAATATTCCTGGATTCGATCCTGATAATCACTATTGGATCTTCCATTATGACTCTCACTTTTCATCATCATTCTCACACTAAAAAAATAAAGAAATAAAGGCAACATGCAAGCAACTGAAGACACACATGCCTGCACACACACATACACACACACACACACACACACACACACACACAAACATACTTGACAACACTCCCAGTGTTTAAATACAAGCTAGTTATCATCTGGATAATAATTGTGGGGATGCTAGGACGACAGGAGTTCCCCCACTGCTGTCTGATTTATTGAGTGAAATGCCTTCTTAAGATTACTGCAGGCTGCCAGCAGTCCTTGCTGAAACTCACAATGGCTAGAATCCGATCAAGTTTAGACTTCTGGGGCGTGAAGATTGCTGAGGCTTATGAATCTTTAGCAAATGGTCATAGATATTCATCATCGGCATGTGAGCAAGACCCTTGCCTGGCACACTGAACACTGTAACACCGTGGCAGTTACTGTAGTCACATTGATCTCCTTTTCCTTCCCAAACAGGGCCAACCAAACACCTTATCAAGTCAGGAAAAATCATACCAGTGTATCAAACAGCGTCTGCTGCTGCAAGTAATCCCCAGATATAGCTTCTTCCCCAGTTTTGATTAGTTTGGCCGGATGCCACAAAGACAAAGTTGCCCTACCACTTTTCATCCTTGTCATCGCCTTCATGTATTCATCTAGGGAGGAAATATCGTTGTACACTAGTTGGATGGCAACTAGCTACCGCATATCAGCTGATGGAAACTCCATGCTTGGTTCTGCCATACACAGCTGCTCTAAGTATTCAGGCCAATGAGCTCTGTACTCACCCACTCTAGACAATCAATCAATCTACTGCTTCAACAGTTAACCTGAGAGGCAGATCTGGAGCAGAGTTACTTCAGGGGTTGATAACAGGTCGATGGTCTTTTACAGTAAAAGTCCTCCAATCCAACCACCAATAATCCAAATATTCCAATAATCCGAGTTTTGCAAGGCAATATTTTTCAAATTACCTGAGCTTTTTACCAATTTTTATGGGCTTCATCAAAGGATTTATCTGGCTTGGACTTGCTCTTTGACTTGGATGTACCTGCTTGAAGCTATTAATCTATAGGTTTTTGCATTTCTGGTGAGTAAAAAAAATAATCCATTTAATGACCGACCATGTATATATTTCTACTGTTTTCAGAGGTCCCTCCCAATAGTCTGAAAAAAAACTCTACTCCGAAAGACCCTCGATCCCTGCCATTCGGATTACAGGACTTTTACAGTACTTGAAAGCCAGCCTCTAACTCCTGAGGAATTTCCCTGACGTACCCTTTTTTGTCCGTCCTCGGTAAAACTCTTGACTGACAAGACAGAAACTCTCAGTCCCAAGCCAGTCTAGAAGCATAACCCATCAACTGTTGCCAGCAGCCCTAGTGAGACAAATCTCCTACTTGATCTCGGTCACTCAACAACACCTTCATCAGCTTTTCCCACAGTAACTCACTTATGAATACCCTATCACTCAATAGGGTCCACAACAGCGCTGACCACACCAAACTGATTCCTGACTGCCACTGCATACTCATCAGTGTACTCCTTTCTCAGGACTGAACAGCTATATATGGCATCCTGGGATATTTCATCTACAGCCTTAGAGCAGCAACAACAAGTTTGTGAATTGCAGAAAAGAACTCTGTTTTCCTGAAAACCAAGCAGTTCTGAAGGATGCTCTACAGAGTTCTTACAACAGTGAGGTCAGTCTCCTTAGCAACCCCATCTAGAATGGAATAAGTCCAGCAGTGAAGATCAGGCTGCTGGAATCAGGATGAAGAAATTTTCAACTTATTGGAGTCTGCAAAATACAGAAGTTAAAACTACTGGAATTCCTGGTTCTAAAGCCATGGGGACCTACTCATTCACATTCCTCAAAGCCTTCGCTGTCAGTGCCAGTAACTGTACTGTAGTTGCTAGAAACGAAAGTGTAACCCCCAAGAGGCACTGATCCACAACTGAGCTGAGGTTGGTATGGAACAGGTCTTTTTCTCTCATCTCAGTAAGTGCATACCCAGCAGTATGAGAGATGATGCTATAACTGAATCATACATAACTCTGTGCAGGAATCTTCAATACAGTGTAATCATTTGCTAATTCTTTGCTTCATCAATCTCCACATCTTGATGTCATATACACACTTTTGTTTGTCCATCTGTTTGAACTGCTGTATTTCATTCCTCCATCATGTACTGTCCATGTACTTTCCTCACCACCCCAAAATATAAGTGTTCCATGTTGTCACACCAGAGGCAGTCTAGGTTCTTTGAGGAAACAGCTCCACTATGCTTCAGTTTTCAGCTACATCAGTTCTTATCCTAATGATCCAAGGATATATAATTCCCCATTTCTAACTGGATCACTTTCCATTTTTTAAAAAAATATTAACCCGCCCCGTCCCCCCGACGTACGATGCACATCACAACTTTTTTTCACGCTGAGACCCACCGACGTCAATAATATGTTACTTGCAAGGCCTGTCGTTTGCACATTTTTCAAGATTTGCGGGTGATTTTTGGTAGGCTTATGTGGGAGACCTTCCTCTACCCCCAGCCAGGTGGCAACACTGCTTGACCCTGTGGAACCATCCTCTCGGAGGGGTGCGCCATTTTCTTGCAAATCAACTGTTAGCAGTGACCTGGCGAGCATATATATATAGTGACACAGTTTCTCTGATGACGAAATTGAAGGCAAAAGTGATTCCTGATGTGGAGGACAAAGATTATGTGACACTGGAGTTAGTAATGAACAGAAGTAATGAGGAGGTAACATTGCATAGTTAGGTGCAATATGTTGATGTATTTGGTAAGGGAACAATGCTTATATCGCCTTTATTATTGTGTGAAAAGCAACATGCTCTTGTACTACATATAAATTCATAGCAAATAAATATCTATGAGGCTGTGTGGTTTTGGTATTTCCCTCGCATAGGGAGCGTATTTTGTGGAACGCAGCGTCATAGAAAGCGGTAGCCAAATGATGGATCTCTTACCTATTTAGAATATTTTTCACTTCAGATGAGTGCTTTCTCGCTGAATTTTCGATGTTTCTCACCAAAAGCGAAGGTGTGAGCCAAAAAAAGACAAGTTGAAAATCGGACGGGTTCTGGGGGTGGGTTGGGTAAAAAAGTGGTTGGGACGGGGTGGGTTCATATCAAGTCGGTTTCTTCCATCCACATGACAGTGCAAAGCCTAGTACTCTTTTCTGAAGTTCTCTTGCAGCCATTTTGTTCAATTTCCTTCTCCATATCACAAATTTCACAGAACACATTAGCCTTCCACTTCAAGTGACTATTTTCCACATTTCAAACTTTAGCCTTTACTTACATTAGGCATGCAAGTTAAATAATCATAGATTAAACATTTCATGATAAAGTTATCATCTATGTATTTATTAAACAACACATTCATAATTATCAAACAATGTCCCACTTTCCACACAGTTCGCTGTCCAGCTGCGGTAACTCTCTGGCTTGTCTGCTTTGGGAGGACATTCTGAAGTATATTCCGTATTTCAGCAAGATGTCAGATGCCTCAGCCACCAGAGTCCTCAAGCTCATATGTAAGGCTTTCTCCTCAAGTTATTAGGAATTATTCAGAAGTTTTGAGGGGTCCATAAACTCGTTTAATAATCATTCCCTGTGTTACCAATGCACACTCAGGCCATGTTGGCCTTGGCATTTTTAATTTTATACAATGGAACCAGATTATAACATCAGCATAGAGCACTGCAAAACATTAATTATTCCTTACATTCAGGTAGACAATATTTTGTAACACTGTATTGATGCTGCATGTTTGTGGCAGCTGTGGTGACGGGCCTGTCATGCATCTGTGTTGGTGTGCTGGTGGGCAACGTGGGCAACATCTTCCACGTCATCAACAGCATTTCAGGATCTATCCTGGGACCAATCCAAGGTGTCTTCCTGGCTGGCATGTGCACACCCTGGGTCAACACAAAGGTGGGCACAGGTTTATACTATCCACATAAAAGTATTATTAATAGTCAAAGATATATATACCACACGTAACCTAAAACTACAGGGATTTATCTTGCAGGCATTACCTTCCACATACAGTTTCGAGAGGGGAGGGGGTATCAGATCTTTCAAAACTAAAGTTTACCCTTCCCTAATAGTCAAACACATCACACATAATAAGTAAATGCAGTTCATTACCTTCTTGTGAGTGGTGTGTGAGAGGGAAGTTGTATAAAGATGGCTGCTATGTTGGCTGGAAAGTTCTTTGATTAGTGAAGCATACAGTACTACATGCAAGGGGCTGGCTAGGAGAGGCCACCAGAACCGCATAGCCCTTGTATTATAATGATGGAAACAGCACAGATTACTTTACATAATTCAAGTGACATAAAATAATTATTGCTCATTCTTTCAGTCTTACACAGACAAGTAATTTATAACCACACTATATCTTGAAACTCATGTTGGGAAGCAAAGAATCACGGGTTTTATAATTACTGCTTCTTATTATCATACATTTCTTTGTAATCACTTTCAATATCAAGGATGTCAATTACATCATGAGACTGTAATGTAATTCTTGTGGACTTCAAATTATAAAGAAAGAAATATTTGTATCATTATAATTCGCTACAACATAAGCTCAGTCCTCTCTACTGTTCTTATGCTCATACCACCAGTGTCAAGGTTACTCTCTCTCTCTCTCTCTCTCTCTCTCTCTCATCACCAAATGTGTCTTTTATTATCCCTCTTTTCTCTCAGATTGGAACATGGCATACATAAACCTCATGTCAATAAGTTTATGATCTTTCATTCCTCTGCTATACATCATTCATCAACACAGCAACTCCTTCCTTACACCATCCACACGTATATATACATGATTTACACCTTTCACACCTTCTCACTCCTCCACTTCATGCCCAATCATCCATGCCTCACGCAGTGCCAACACATCATACCTTGAATTCCTGAACACATTCACCACTTCCACTCTGTCTCATTCAACATTCACCCCCCATATCAAAAGGCAGGACCTAGATCAGAGGATTGCTGCAACACTGCCAGTGAGTAAGAAAGAAGGATATGAGACTGCTATCCCAGTTGATCCTCTTCCTTTCTACTACCAGGTCTGTTGGAAATAAGGAGGGCAATATTATAACACATGCAAGAAATAATTTATACCAACCCATGTCCACATAAAACCACAGAGATTCATATAACCAAACCACAATCTTCAGGGTGCAGTGTTAGGATTCTTGGTGACCTTCTGTTACAACATTTGGGTGATGGTGGGCAAGTTCCTGCGTGGGGGAGGACACCCCACCCACCTACCCCTTTCAGTTGACAGCTGTCCAGAGAATCTCCACCCTGTCAACGCCTCCATCGTCTCCTTCATCGGCAACATCACCGCTGCTACACCCAGCACCAATCTCACCACTGACCTGACTGCAGATTTCACCATTATGGCACCTGACACTAACAGGTTAACAAACAGTGTCATCAAAGATGAAACTCTATTTAACAATAAGTATTTGGTTTAGGTAACATCATTCAACATGAGGGCAGAATTATTCATGAAATTATTTTTTTGCGATAAGTAAAGCAAGAGAGAATGTTACCTTCAGTTTTCATGAGCTTCATCATTTCCATTATCATCACCCCAACATCTTTTTTCCAACCAAGGATGTAATGAGAGAGGACCAGAAAAAAAAGAAAGAAAAATGACAAGTTGCAAACAAAAGCATGCCTAATTAAATGAACGACATTCCTATTCACTTACCATTGAATCTCTGGAATCTTGACTCCACTTCACAGACATAATTTACCACACATATGTGCTTTACCTTATGGATCAGCTAGAACCACTCTGGCGACTGTCACATCACGTGGAAAAACCGAGGTGCCAAACCACGTCATACTTTAATACAATATTCTTTCAGGCAGTTTGATCCCCTGTCAGTTTCCTATCGTTATCAACCTCCATGCCTAACTTTTTGACACACTCCATCACCATATCTGCCCACTTTCTTGGTCTTCCACACCTCCTCCAACCTTCACCTTTAATCAAATACATCCTTTTCACTACACTGTTTACACCTATCCTCTTCAAATTATCATACCATCTAATGACACACACTGCTGTCCATGGACTTTCTTTCTCCACATCTTTCATGACTCACACTATATTTCTCATCCTGTCCACATTCCACACTCATTCCCCAAGAACTACATTTCTACTGTACTTACTCAAGGCTTCTCATTTCACACCAGTCTCACACTCAACTGTTACTGTGGGCACTGAAACTCCTGAATGTAGTCCTCTAGCATAGCCTCCATACTCATACATGTATCACATCAGTACCTTCATAGCACCTTCCACTTTCTTTTCCCTTGAGACTCCACTTTTCCCTTCCTTTGCATATTTACCACTCTCCACAATACCACCTTGGTACTGAATCTGTCACTAATTCGAGTCTCTTCATTCACCATCACATCACACTGCGAGTCACCTCCTCCGTTGGCAACCAACACTTTGCTCTCATTTACATAAGATTTCATATCATGATACTCACAGACATTCACAAAACTCTGCGCCAATCTTCAAATCTCTTGTTCAGCAGATAGTACATTATCATCTGCTCACACTGTGTTTGAGATAATCCACCCTTAACAACTCGTTACTGTCTTCATCCTTCTCTGAATAGCTTGCCTTTTTTTGTCCCTAATAAACCCATTCATTAGCAGTATATCGTTCATTCATTCATCATCAAATCCTACGTTGCTCCATGAGAAGCGTGGTAGCCCGGGGCTGGGCAAGTTGGTCCTGACATTTAAGATGAGAGTGACCAGCCTTATTCATCCCTGAGTGGCGTTGCATAAGCAATAAACTCCAACTACCCCTTGGATATAAACCTTCACTTGCTCAATCCGATTGGACCAGCGTTATTACCCACTAAACCACCAAGCGCCAAAACTTGGTTATATGGTTACCACCCAGAATAGTAAATGGTTTCCTTGGGTACAGGAAATCATTTGGCTTGTTAATCAGTGTAGAGTCACCCACAGGTAAAAGGAAGAGGAAAGAATGAAGGAAAGTAAGATGGAAGATTGAGTGTAAAGTCACTGGTAGGCAGAAGGATAGGGAGAGAATGAAGGAATGACAAAAGAGGATGGAAAGAAAGAAGGATGGAGTGGAAAGGGCAGACACCCGAGAGCAGCACTACATCGAGTGAGATATATATATTGAACAGCCATGACTACATTACACACATGAGGTCTGTTAAGAAAGTATCTGACCCCTCAAAATAAATAAATAAATAGCTAACTTGTTGAGCTGGGACACTAATCCCCCTCAAAGTAGTCCCCTTCTGACTCGAGTACATTACACACATGAGGTCTGTTAAGAAAGTATCTGACCCCTCAAAATAGATAAATAAATAGATAACTTGTTGAGCTGGGACATTAATCCCCCTCAAAGTAGTCCCCTTCTGACTCGACACTTGTAACCTAGCATTATTTCTACTGGGTGAAACAATTTTCGAAGTTGGTTCTCGATATATCTCCTGCATGTGCGTCATCATGTTCGTAATGCTCACTTCTCTCGGATGAACACTGCTCAAGACTTGTTGGGGTGTGTAAATCGCAATCCAGACTTTCTGAAGCCTGTTATCACTGGAGATGAGACTTGGGTGTATGGGTACAATCCAGAAACAAAGCACAGTCGTCCCAGAGGAAGGATTCAGGGTTGTCTTAACCAAAAAAAGCACGACAGGTCCACAGCAAGGTGAAATGAACCCACATGTTGACAATTCTTTTTTAGACTACCATGATGTGCATCAATAATACGCACCAGGTCAGACTGTCAAAAAACATTACTACCTCGACATTATCCGTTGCCTTCGTGATGCAGTTCAGTGGAAGAGACCAGACCTTTGGAAAGCAGCAAGTTGGACACTGCAACATAACAACACCCCTGTCTTTTCTTCTTAATTGAGTCAGGAATTTTAGCCAAGCACAACATCCTGCAGGCCCGGCAGGCTTCCTACTTGCCAGACATGCCTCCGTGCGACTTTTGGTTACTCCTAGAGCTCTAAACTTCGCTGAAGGGTTCTCGATATGAGACGTGAGAAGATATCACGATCAATGTGATGAAGCACCTGCAGCAGATGCTGAAAACTGACTTGGAAAATTTTCAGGCAGTGGAAAGAATGCTGTGGTACGTGTGTCAAGTCTGAAGGGGCCTATTTTGTGGGTGATTAATGTCCTAGCTCAACATGTTACCTATTCAATTTTTTAGAGCCTTAGGTTGGATACTTTCTGAACATACCTCGTACTTATTTCACTCCAGCACTGATATGAAATTACTTACGACACCTTTACACAGGCTTGACTACGATTTAAAAAAAAAAACTCTTAACAGCAATCAATGGCTTTCTGTCCACACCAGGTATTCACAAAACCTTCTATGTACTAAATAGGAAGGCCGCCAGATATCGGGCAGTGGGGAGTGCTGCTATTAGGTGACCAAGGCCAATGCAAGCAAGCATGTTGGAGCCTTTATAAACAATATCTATCATAAACATCTAACAGTTCTTTTCACAAGCAGTTCCCATTGTTCCATTACAGGTATTTGATCCATAAATCCCCAACCCCTAGTAATGCCATCTTGTTCATCAATCAGTGGGTGTGTTGATATATTGCTTACTTATTCCATGATAATTACCCCGTATCAACTTTCCAGCAACAGTGAACAGACTTATATCACAATAATTTTTGCACTCAGTTCAATTTTTTTCTTTTTTTTTCTTTACATGGGCACGACTACAGCGTTTGTTCTTATTCACTTATAATGATTCAGAGAGTTTATTTCTTTACATATGCAAATGTTTGAGGGTGTGTGATATGGTGCCAGCAGGAGTGAGGGCAGGACCGTGTACGATGTATCCTACTGCTACTACGGTATCACTGGCATCATCATGACCATCATCATGAGCAACCTCATATCCCTCTGTACTGGTGAGCTATCTTGCCTTTGTAATGTCCAGTCAGCACTGGTTGGCCTGGGTAGGGGTAGGCCCACACCAACAGTTAGTACTGGTGATATTATGATGACATACCAAAAGTTAGCTCTGGTAGCACAGACAAACTGGATGACAGTACACCGATAGTGGCAGGCGGTGGTACTGTTTATCAGTGGTTGGGACTGGTAGACCAAGCAGTTCCAGGTGGTAGTACACCAACACTCAGGTCTGGTAGCACTGGCAGGAAGGAGTGGTGATGCAGCAGAAGATATGAATGGCAGTGCTAGTATGGGCTAGTTGCAGTGCTTCAGCAGTAAATCCTGCTCTGTCACCTACTATTGTCGTGAAGTACCGGTGTGTTGTGAAAGATGATTAAAATGGCAAGACCATATTTCTGGCTTAGTTAATGTTGTTCCAGGGGACATTTTGTTTTGAACACTACTGTGTCACTGCTCCTATATACAGACCCAGAACCACTTTTTCATAACACATAATTCAACTTTAGAATCTGAAAAATAAAGTATACCATAGTTTATCAGATGCACATACTGCCAAAGCAGGAGAGTGGCCATGTGCAGTTTGACACAAGGGTGTGGGAAGTAACTTCATCTTGTGCAGCATTTGTGATAAGTGGGTGCATAATGCTGATCTCATGTGTGCAGTGAGTCTGGGAGAGCATATAGAGATTGTCAGGTGTGAAAGGATTGATCTTACTAGCAAGACTCTTGAGTGTGTAGAAGTTTTGTTATTTAGGGGAAAAGTTATTTGCGTGCTAAGATCAATGACTTCAAAAATTAGGATATTCTATTACAACAACTCTGTCAGTTCTTGCATACTTCAGAAGACTAATTTTAATACTGAAAAGTTTATGAAGCCTTGGAGGATTTAACCTGCGATGTAACCAGCAGTAGAGGGAGATAGACGGAAAAGGGCAGCTCTGTTGGATTCATTGGTTTCGTTTTAGAAGGCTCCAACATGCTT
>JAGKTI010025303.1:0-14032 GCA_018397915.1 Birgus latro
TGTTTTTATTTTCCCTGGAATGATTAATGTTTCCATGGCCGAGAGCCATCTGAGTGTGCCTTACACATTATTGAACTTATTCTCCTGGGTATGGAAGCGTACATTCCTTTCTCTTATCCTCTGACTAATGCAAAAAATAACCTAGGCCTAATCACACTTGAAGAAGAGGGCCTTGAAAAGGTACTTGAGTCAACCCACCCCTGAATCTAAACTCTTTTATATTTCTGCTAAGAATCGTGCTAAGTCTGTCCTTCACTTTACTAAAAATAATTTTTTCTTACTAAATGCTTTGAACTCTTCAACTCAAATATTTCCTGCTCCTTCTGGCACCCTGCTAAAAACTTGTCTAACAACTTTGCTTCCATCATCCTTCCCTCCTCTTTTCTGCTCTGATGACTCTGTAGTTGTTTCCTCTTCTGATAAAGTAGAGCTCATCACTCAGACTTTCTCCTCAATTCCACCTTAGACGACTCATGTGCTGTTCTTCCAAAAATTCCCTCTCTCTGACTTTCTCATGGCTGACATAATTTCTTCAGTTGATGTGTTTTCTGCCATCACTGGCCTCAATACTAAGAAGGCATATGGGCCCGAGAGGGTCCCTCCTGTTGTTCTTAAGAACTATGCTTTTGTGCTCACACCCAGCTCAAGTGAATTTTTTCACCTAGGTCTGTCAACTTGCATCTCTCCTTCTTGCTGGACGTTTGCTCTCATTCAGCCTGTCATAAAGAATGATGACCACTCCCTGACCTCTAACTATCGCCCAATTGCTTTAGCATCTTGTATTTCAAAAAAAAAAAAATTGAATCTATTCTTAACTAAAGTTTTTCAAACAGCTTTCCTATCATGACCTTCTTTCAGCTAGTTAGTAAGGGTTTCGCAAGGGACACTTCACTGAAAATCTCACCATTCTTTCAGACTCCTCGCAGTCCTCCGTTCGGGACTTTGGCGAAAGCTTTATCAATGCACTTGACATGTCTAAAGGTTTCGATCGAGTATGGCTTGGATGTTCAATTTACAAATCCCCTTATTACCGTCATTATCCTATCTGTTTCATCATCTCTAGCTTCCTCTCTGGTTGTTTTATAGCTCTTGTTGTAGAGGTCCACAATTCTTCTCCTAGAGTTAACAAAAGTGGTGTTCCTCAGAGCTCTGTCCTATAACCAACTCTCTTCTATTCATTAATAACCTTCTAAGCTGTAC
The DNA here is from genome assembly GCA_018397915.1 of Birgus latro. NCBI lineage: Eukaryota > Metazoa > Arthropoda > Malacostraca > Decapoda > Coenobitidae > Birgus > Birgus latro. The sequence continues at coordinate 1,201 of JAGKTI010025303.1, forward strand.
ATCTAACCCTATTCTCTCATACCCTTATGACTCCACCCTTCACATTTCCATCCGCTTCTCTCATCATGCATCTCAGCAGTTACTTCAACAAACAAGGGAAGAGACTATTACACACCTAATGTGTGACTTAGCTCATATCTTTGACTGGGGTTAAAGTAATCTTGTTTTTAATGCATGAAAAATTAAGTTCTTATATCCTTCGACCCTTCAAAATCTACCACAGGAATATCCTCTAATTTGTAATAATCCCCAACTCCATCCTGCATCACCATTGAACATACCAGGGGTTTCATTCTCTTGGGATTTATCTTGGGAAGATCATATTACCTCTCTTGTAAAATCTGTTTCAAAGAGATTAGGTGTGCTAAGCAGACGGCATGCCTTGTTTATCCCTGCGGAGCTGTTGACTTAATACACAGGTTTCATTCGCCCCAGAGTAGCGTACAACTTTCGCATGTGGGGAGGCCCCCACTTTCAGCTCTTCTAAACATGGTGGGGTCAAAGGCTTTCCGTCTCTTTAATTCTCTTCCTCCTTCTGCCTCCCCTGAATCTCTACCTCTTCCCAGAACTGTTGCATCTTTATCTCTTTTCTATTGTTGCTTCAATGGCCACTTCTCTGAATTTTCTGTTTGCTTCCCTCCATTACTACAGCAGGCGTGTAGCACCCGTCTAGTAGCAAATTCTCATCCCTTTTCTGTTGAACTCTCTACAGGTCAACTCTGGAACCGTCTTTGTATTTCCTTCTCCTATGATCTCTAGTCTTTGAATGCAATGTGTTCAGACATCTTGCAATGAATGGAATTTGGCACTCTGTCTCGTTTTTATTTTTCTTGGAGGGATTGATTTGTGGGCTTTTACCCATTGGTTCCTTCTTCTTTGCATAAAAGAATATGCATTTTCCTTGATATACAAGCTACGTTGTGTGTGCACTGTGGAGCAGAACAGTCAAAAGTGAATCACAGGAGGGCATGCCAGGCAGAAAAGGGTAGACGACGTCATGCACAGGACAGGACCGATTTGCTTCTTCTCGTGGGTAGACCTTCTCTTCTCTAGGCCTTGAACCGGACTAAGCACATACCCCCTTCCCCCGCTTTCTTTCGCCGTGTAACAGTGTATCGCCTTCATCATCCAGCACTATCTTCACTGCGGTGGCTGAGTAGTTGGCATCCCTTACAGCGAACCTGCTGGGCCATTAGAACCAAGGTTCGAGTCCTCGACGGCAGCTGGGGTCATTCGACTCAGGCGTCCATCCGCCTATCGTGGGTTGATACGTAATATGAGTACCTAGATTAACACCAAAGGGAGATAACTGTGTTAACCTGGATGATCCTGTGGCCATTTTTCCGAGATATTGGGAAAATTACCCACCACAGGCTCAAAGGCCTATGTTATAGGGATAAGCACTGCGACTAAGCGCATCATGGCGTCTGCCTCCAACTTTAAGTTAAGTTAACTGTTATCTCTTAAGATGAGAGATATACTTTTCGACAATAGTATGATATTGGTGACCATGTAATGCTATAAAAACCAATGTCCAAACTAGATTAAGAAGAAAGACAGTAAGTAAAAAATGCAAAATAAGCTGTGTGACCATGTACGGGTGGAACAAGGCAAAATTTTTAGGAACAAGGGTGGGGCTTTAATAGCACACGTAACAATATCATTACTTTTTTATGGCTTCCTTTTATGCACTGCGTGGTTGAGTAATAGTTAAGTCATGTGCAAAGCACTTTACTTTATGGATGAACTTGTGCTTAAGGAGTTTTTACAACATGATAACATTACAGAGTAAAAAAAAAAAATGAGGGACAGGTTACATTTGCTTCCACTGTCTTGACAATATTCCCATGGTTCTTGTCACTGTTATTCCTACAACATACATCTTGCAAGATGCATTTATATACTTGTTTCACATTTTTTTATATCGTCTGTGAAGAAACTTCTAAAAATTTCTTATTGGTAAATTCTTCAATCTAGAAGACTGCCATACGTGTGAACGCTCTGACTAACTCCTTCCCGCTCGAAGAGTCTCATATGAACTGAATCAAATGTTTGAAGGTAATAACAACAAGGAGTACTCAGAGGACGATCTGCAGCGCCTTTCAGTCGATCCAAGAACGAACCTTGTTTCAGTACCTTGAACCTTGATCAACTGTTTTCACACCCGAAATACTTCATCCCTTTGTGACCTTCAACCCCTTCCTATGTTTGGTCCAAATTGGATTTAAAGTGCTTTAGAGAACCTTGCTTTGTGGCGCTGACCCTTGTGCTATTATCTGGAAAACGGCGACTTCAACTGAAACTGACCATCAAGCCTTCCAACAAGTTTGATCGAAATCAAATAAAAGCATTTTTAGTAAAGAGAGTCGAAACCTTGACCTCGTCTTGTCCCCCAAACTGAATCACTTCACCTTTCCATGATCTTGAACCCATCCAGAAGAAGAAGCATCTTAATATAAGCATGCGAATAGTTTACAGAGTAAAGGCAGAAATAACAGGGACTAGAGCATGTACTGGAGCCACTTCCTTAGAATGGAGACTGTTCCCTGCGGTGGAGCAACTGACAAAGATTTGTACTCATAACCCTTGCAAACAGAGGACGTATTTTGCACTTCAGTCTTCTAGTAGTGGGTGGATTAATGAAGGCTATATTTGACCCTTGCAGTTCGAAAAGCTTTTATTCAGCTGAATGAAATCAATTGGAGATAAGCTAGCACACACAAAAAAAGGTAGAAATGACATCCCAGAGTTGAAGTGATCCAGTTCCTTTTGGATTATATGATTTTTTTTTCTGCTTACGGTATATCATGTTCAGTATATTTATTATGGTACTTTATTTCCACCACCACCCTAATTAAGTAATAACTAAAGCTAGCACTTTTCCAGCTGTGACTGTAAGTCGTACTATCGTTCCACTACCACTACCATCACTACTTTTCCCACACTTACAACTGTTATATAAGTATCCCCATTCAGCCAGTTTTGTTTGTTTTCATTGTTCCTACATTGATCACAAAATTGATTAGCAGAATAACAACGCAACAGCTGAATCTTACAAATCAGTTCAACTACACTGATCAACTCATTTACAACAGTTAAACCTTTCTTAATTACTACAACATATCCTCTCACACTTGGGGCATATCCGCCACATTTCTCCCTAACGTATCATATCAAAAGAATCTTTTGTAGGCAGTGAAACATATGAAACCTCACTTAGCTTCGCTGTGTCGGCAGAGATATGAAAAGTAGGTATGGTTTGATATCAAGACGATCTTCCACCCTCGTCTGCACGTTGATGTATAGAGATAATCCCATAGGTGCCCCTTAAGCAACGGGGGGGGGGGGGGAAATGAACATTTCAGGTGGCCACAACAAAAAATAAATATTTTCATCGTAATATACGGGACGGTAAATAGCAGAGTCTGTTTCCGTACCATTTATTACGTGGGGTGCTTCAAAGAAAAGAAATTGTGTGAATATAGTTGGAATAATTAAAATATGGTAGTGAATGGACTGAAGGGAATGGTTTAAAATCCCTCACTACAAGAGGCCATTAAAACATAAGCAATGCTGCTCTGCTTCAACCCTCCATCTGACCAAGTACAAACCCCCACCTCCCTGCACACCTAACCAAGCGCATAACTGCCCACCCCCCTCCCCCCTAAGCTTTTCTTTTAAAGGTGGGCGTAAGGAGAACGCCTTGAGGATACATAACCTGGTCCCTTCAGATTCCTTGTGTGGTCGCATTGAAATAGTTTTTTTTTTTTTCATTATTAACCCCTCCGTGCACCCCAGACCGACGCGGGGGCCACAAAGGGGTTAAAAAGAATAAAACAGCATGCCTATCAATACGCACCAGTTCGCTAAAATACACAAAACTATGTGAAATTTCATGACTATAGTGAATACTTTCTGAATTCTGACAGGGAATCAAAATCTCTATGCCCGGCTAGCCGCCCTGCCGCCCAACTCAACGGACGGACACCTAATGATCTCAGTGATAACAACGCCCTTCTCTGACTTTGTCAGGCAGAGTAAAAAGTGAAAAAAAAATAATCTAAATCTGATTGACAGAAGAATGGAAAGGGTTTCATCATCGCAGTGAAGGGATTAATCGACACTGCTGGTGAGTGATTGCTGAGCAAAAAAAGACAAATAAAAGCGGTACCAGGCACAACAGACCTCCCCTGACAGCCGTTATTTTATTGGTGTTAAATACTGATACTCATTTCTGCTTAGCATCAGCGCACAATAGGAGCGTTTGCGAGAGGTTAGTTAGGAAGGTTCGAGCACTCGGTATAGACGGCAATATCTTAAAATGGATAGAATCCTGGCTGAAAGGACGAAAGCAGAGAGTATTAATAAATGGAACTAAGTCGGATTGGGGATTAGTAACTAGCGGTGTACCACAGGGTTCAGTACTCGGTCCCTTATTATTTGTTATATATATATAAATGATCTAGACTTAGGAGTCACTAGCAGTATCAGCAAATTTGCCGACGATACAAAAATAGGGCGTATCATTAACTCGACTGACGATTGCCATAACTTACAAAATGACCTCGATATATTATCCAGATGGTCTAAAACTTGGCAAATGGAATTTAACGTCGAAAAATGTAAAGTACTTAACGTAGGCAAGACCATTGGAGATACTAAATACAGCTTAGATAACAAAGAAATTAGTAAATCGGAATGCGAGAGAGATCTAGGAGTCATGGTTAGTAACGACCTCAAATCAAGGCAACAGTCTATTAATGCGAGAAATAAAGCAAATAGGGTCCTAGGATTTATTTCGAGAAGCGTGAGCAATAGGTCATCAAAAGTAATACTGCAACTTTATCTAGCATTAGTAAGGCCACATTTAGACTACGCAGTACAATTTTGGTGTCCTTACTATAGAATGGATATTAACTCGTTAGAAAGTGTACAGAGAAGAATGACAAAAATGATACATGATGTTCGAAACCTGTCATACGAAGACAGACTGAAAAGACTAAATCTGCACTCATTAGAGAGACGTAGAGTAAGGGGAGACTTAATTGAGGTGTTTAAGTGGATGAAGGGTATAAACAAGGGAGATATTAGCAAGGTACTTAAAGTGAGCATACAGGATAGAACTAGAAGTAATGGTTTCAAACTAGAAAAATTCCGTTTCAGTAAGGAAATAGGTAGAAATTGGTTTGGTAATAGAGTAGTAGATGAATGGAATAAGCTTCCTAGTAAAGTAGTTGCTGCCCCTTCCATTGTGAGTTTCAAGCATAGCTAGATAAGCATATGACAAATAAGGGGTGGGTATAGAAAAAGAAAAAGGAAAAAAAATCTTATAACCAATACTAATTCATACTTTTTCCTTTTCAGGTTACACTATGATAGTCTCTGTTCTCCTTTCACACTTTCCTATAAAATGTCCACGCCAGTTTTTCTATGCTGCGTGGTGTTCTTTCTGACTTTTTCCTGCCGGCTTCGGCTGGAGGGTTTGGAGGGCGGGGGGGAGCCTTCTTCTTTGCTGTCCTTATCTCATCCTAGTAGTTCAGTTACTCTTCTAGGAGCTGCCTAGCACGGGCCAACCGGCCTACTGCAGTTATCCTCTCGTCTTATGTTCTTATGTTCTTATGAATGGAATACCTGCCAGACACCGCCAGAAACTATGTCTCGTATTCGTTTCATCGGGCTAAGGGGTTCTTAGTTAAACTTCAGCGTTATTTTTCTGATCAGTAATTACGATATTGGTTAAGCAAATACCAGTAGCTTATAAAAATGTACATCACTCTTAATTATGCTATTTTACCCAAAATATCGTCGAAAAATAATAGTATATTTACATATTCTTCCCGCTAGGCTTCCATACGGCTTAACATTTTAAGAGTCCAATAAATAATAAACTATGGATAGACCATATGAGCCATTTTATGTACAAGTCAGACTATATACAAATGTCAATATTCATGCGTCTTTTTTTTGCTTCTTACAGTCCCAAAACTGTCTTACTGGCAGATATTGTCATAACCTTCTTGGAGAAGAATATATAAATATACTATTTGTTTCGGCAATAAGAGTAATGTACATTTTTAAGAGCTATTTGCTTAACCAATATTGTAATTATCGATCAGAAAAATAACACTGAAGTTTCACTAAGACCCCCTTAGCCCGCTGAAACGAATGCGAGACATAGTTTCTAGTGGTGTCTGGCAGATTTTCCATTCCGTGCGAACGCTCCTATTAAAGTCTAAAGTAATGGTGCAAATATTTTCAAATTACACCCTCTGATAATCCGTGATCTTGCATTTGACCTTTCAAGGTCACTCAAGGTCAAAGATCATGCTGCCAAATGAAAGCCATATGAGACTTCCTATATCATGGTAATAGTAAATATCTCTATCTTCAATGAGTTTGAAGTTATACCCCCCTAAACATGCGTGACCTTGAGTTTGACCTTCCAAGGTCACTTACAGCCAAGGGTCAAGTTTCCATTACAAAACTCATAGGGGATTTTCTATATGTTGATAATAGTAAATATCTCTATCATCAACCAGTTTCGAGTTATTGCCCCAAAGAGAGGGAGGTAGCCAAGAAAGGACGACACACTCCCAATTTACTCATCCACACGCACACATTCATTTACATCTTAATCCCAAGGGAAGAAGGGACAGATCCTCACTGCACCACACTGCACGAGGGTCAACTGCGCAGTGCAACAAATAACATCTGCAGCAAGTCCCGACAGCCGGAGCTGCGTCATCATTTATTCATTCACAATTTCTCTCCAGTCATTCCTATCATGAGCAGCCACTCTTCCTAGCTCAACAGAGGTACCCTTTTGCAACCAACGCTCTCTTCACACTGTCTGACCATCCAGTTCCTGGTCTTCCTCTCAGCCTTAAACCTCTCACATACAATCCAGTTACCTTTATCACCAATCGCACATCATCCATTCTCTCCACATGCCCAAACCATCGCAACACCCTCTGCTCAACTTGATCAGCCATTTCCCACATAACTCCAGTTCTCTTTCACACTTCTTCATTTCTCACTTGATCCATACGCGTCACTCCACACATACTCCTCAGACACCTCATCTCCATTACATTCAAATTTTCCTCTCTGCTACAGCTATATTCCACGTTTCAGTCGGTACCACAATACCCTCATAGAGATTTCTCTTTACATCCATTTTAACCCATTCCATCTGGGTGACATGTATACATGTCCTCCCGGGGCCATCTGGGGATCATGTATACATGTTCTAGTAACTCGCGCCAATATCTGAATATTCAGCTAGTTATTTCCACCACCCACACCTGCTGGCAACTCTCCTGCATGCATCCCAGTCACGCTCCAGTTGCCTGCTTACCTCTGTTTTGGATAGACTTATGCAAATAGGTATTCCTGTGTCCGGACCCTCGGGTGACCGCCCGCGCCCACTGAATTCGACACCCATGAAGTTGAAAGAACCTAGGAAGAAAGGCCTAAGTGATAGTGACCCCTCCTCTGAGGAAACTAATATCGCAACGTTGAGTATCGAAAAGTACGCATCAGAGGAGAAGAGTAACCATGAATTCTCTGCTGTGCAGTGATATTTTCTGTCTGTACAATCATCAGCCTTTTCTGATGATGAAGGGTCAGATGTAGTTGATGATCCTGCAGAGGTGGTATACACTGAATGGAGAAAGTGGCGGGGGAGGAATGGAGTGAAGGAAGGGAGGAGGTAGAGGGTGGCAGGAGGAGGAAACGCCGCAGGCTGAGCCACCATGCACCAGAGCGGCCAAGGGTGGAATTTTCCACCTATAAAGCATCATCACCCACACGGCCTGCATCACTACATGTCTCACCACTTGCCCCACCACGTGCCTCACCAAGCCAGCCTGCATCACTACATGCCTTAACATGCCAGCCTGCTTCACCACGTGCCTCATCACTCCCTCCTGCATCACTACTGCCTTACCACGTGCCTCGCCATGCCGGCCTGCATCACTACATGCCTCACCACGTACCTCACCACGCCGGCCAGCATCACTACATGCCTCACCACGTGCCTCACCACATGCCTCACCACGCCAGCCATCATCACTGTATGCCACACCATGCCGGCCTGCCTCACCACGTGGCTCGCCATGCCGGCCTGCCTCACCACAACCCAGCACAACAGGTTATGTTTGTACAGGTGCACGCCGGCAGGCACGTGTCCGCTGACGCCTTTCACCAACACAATCACCACCACGATTACCGTCACCTGCATCATCACCTGCCTCATCAAGTGGTGAGTCGGCGGACTCGCCACCACGCCGCTAGGCTAGGGGCCGTGGCAGGGCACGGGGTAGGCCACGTGCACGCCAAACAAGGCAGGAATCAAGGATGGGTAGGTTGGAAATTTTGCCTGGGAGGAAGGTACTGGGTTTCAGCCCAGGTACCCGAGTTTGATGATGCAAACGCAGGTGTGCATCCAGAAATTCCCTGTAATAGAGCTTCTTCTGCAGTGGACTTCTTCCTTGTTTTTTTTCACTACAGCAGTGATGGAGTTCATTGTGAAAGGAGTGAACAGTTTCACGGATTTCTGCTGCAATTGGGCTGAGACCTCGCTGAGAGAGAGTGGGAAAATGAAAGAATGGAATGTAACGAGTGTTAGTGAAATGTATGTTTGGCTAGCACTGACAATGTTGATGCCTCATGTTAGGAAACGAAATATTCACGATTATTGGCTCATGGACGATATTGTTGCAACGTCAGTATTTGGTAAGTATATGCCACGTGACCGATATCTAGACATCCTGAGGTACCTACATTTTTCCACGAATATAGGCCCACATCCGAGCGATAGGCTGTGGAAAATTCGCTCGATTCTGGAGATTCGATCTTTCTTCAGGCCATTCCAGAAGGTTGTTATTGGCGAGTCGCTTGTTTTGTTCAGGGGACATCTTGCCTTCATTCAGTACATTCCTTCAAAGAGACATCATTTCGGAATGAAGTTTTTGTATTGTGTGATTGCAATTGTGCGTGCTGGTTTTCATTGTTTATACAGCGAGTGATGCGATGTTGTCGAAGGACGATCCCCAAGGTTTCTTTGGCTTAATTGTCAAGAAGCTAATGGACAGGTACGTCGGTGGCAACCATATCCTTTACACTTATAATTATTACACGGCACCAAGTCTTGCAAAATACCTGCAACAGCACAAAATTGGATCGTGTGGCACTGTCCGTGCAAAGAGGAAGCATTGGCCATCCTTCCCCAAAGGCACCATGAAGGGGGAGTGCAGGACCTGGCAATAGGTAAACTCAGCAATTCAATGGCATGATAAGAGAAAGGTCCATGAAGGTAGGTTGATTGACACAGGCTAGGTCGATAGGAGAACGAGGCAGCCAGTCTTCAAGCCTGATGCTGTTACCGACTACAACGTGAACATGCGACTTGTTGATAAATCAAATATGCAGATCGGCACCATCGACTGTCTGAGGAGGTGTTGTAAGTGGTATAAGAAGGCATTTCTACATGTACTGGACATCTGTGTACCGAATGCCTTCATTCCCTACAAGGAGGTTACACAGACCAGCACATCCCTGAGACAGTTCAAGAAGGATGTAATTTTCAGCCTTCTGGAGAGGTATGGACAGGTAAATCCTTCCATGAAACGGAGGTACATTGTGCAGCAACTGCCTGACCGCCTGCAGTGCAGGGACTACCTCAGCAGACATTTCATCCAAATACTACCTCGCACAACTGCAGGTAAAGAAGCCTTAAGGCGTTGCTATTTTTGCGCCAATTCATTGCACCGACCACAGCAACGCCGTATGGCAAGGTGGTGGTGTGCTGAATGTGGGGTTGCACTGTACGCTGACTATTTGTTCGATTTCCACTCAAAGACCGAGTGGTAGGAGTCTGGGTATTATGCAGAAGTTCGTTTTGTACATACCGGTGTGTTGTTTTTTGTGTAACTAGAAAAAATTACTTTACTGATCTGCGTATATTTATGTGAGTAATGGAAGCAGAAAGTTTGTTTCATGATAAATTAGCAGCCTTATTTTATTCTGAACACATTTGTTTATACATATTTCTTATTATGAAAAAGTATAACTTAAAGGAAAGAGAAAGTCACGGGGGTAAGTATTTCCGGTTATGAGCAGTACGTAACTGACTCCTGGTACTTTGTTCACAATTTTTTTTTTATTTTTGTAGTAGTACTTCTAGTGGTAGTAGTAGTGGTAGTATGTGTTGTAGGTGTGGTAGTAATAGTAGCAGTTGTGGGAGTTGTTGTAATAGTAGTTTTTGTGGTAGTGGTAGTTGTAGCATTAGTAGTACTTGTAGTAGTGGTAGTAGTTGTTGCAGTGGTAGCTGTACTTGTACTTCTAGTAATAATTATATTTGTAGTAGTAATACCCAGACTTCTCTCGCTCAGCGATGCCAGAATTGAGCAACAATCCTAGCCAAACATACATTTCCGCCTGTGTGTGTGTGTGTGTGTGTGTGTGTGTGTGTGTCTGTGTGTGTGTGTGTGTGTGTGAGAGAGAGAGAGAGAGAGAGAGAGAGGGAGTGTGTCTATTTGTCTGTCTGTAAGGCGGAATGAGGCGAGAAGCCAGAGTTCAAGGTCGTTGCTAAGGTGACCGACCTACCTGCACCCAGTACGACCGATTATGGAAAGATATTCTCGGAAACAGTGTTTGTAGTGGATTTTTGTCTCCTGGAAGTGTTATTGAACAGCTGTCATTCTGGTGGGCTAGTGTAAGCCTTTGTTGTGTCACCGAACCTTCGCCACGCATACGGACACCGGCAAAAACACAACAAAAATTGCCCTCATTCCCCACTCACCCTCCCTACACGTACATCATCGACCATCTGATGCAATCTTCTTGAAGTCGAAGGATTGTTGAGTAATATGAGACCTAGTTTATTATAACTGGTTAAGTATTAACAGAGATATGAAAGTTTAAAAACATACGATTTTCCTGATTTCTGTCGGGAATGCTCGGCTGTGGGGAGCGCTCACGAGAACATCTGCCAGACGGGAGGGGTTAAGCGAACATCAAAACACTATTTTCATTCCTCCCAGCACCTTTCCTACTTCATTCATTCTAAACTTCACTTCTGCATCTATATTTCCACCCACAGCAACATGTGACCCTAAATACTCAAAACACTCCATCTCCTCAAGCAACTCACCATTCAAAACTATATTCATCCTCCTACCATCTACCAACCTTGTACACTTCATCACTTTACCCTTATTTTCATTTACTCTCAATGTCCTCCTTTCACACACCCTTCCAAACTCCTCTATCAACTGTCTCTGTCTCTCCTCTGAATCAGCCACCAGTGCAGTATCATCTGCAAACAGCATCTGATTCAGATTCCACACTTTACCATCAGCATACACCAGACTCAGACCTCCACCTAACACTCTTGCATTCACCTTGCCTTCATCACCATCCATATAAACATTAAATAATTAAGGTGACATCACACATCTCTGCCGCAGACCCACTCCCACGGGAAAACAATCACTCACAGTATTTCCCACTCTTACGCACACTCTACAATTACATAAAAACTTTTTACCCCTTTTAGCAACCTACCATCAAGTCCAAACAATCTTAAAACAGTCCACAAAGCCTCCGTATCAGTTCTATCATAAGCTTTCTCTAAATCCATGAATGCCAAAAACACATCCTTACCTTTTGCTAAGTACTTTTCACGCACCTGTCTTATAGCAGACACCTGATCCACGCATCCCGTCTCTTTCCTAAAGCCACACTGCTCATCACCAATCACTCTGTACCCTCTCTGACTCTCCCAATTAACACTCTGCCGTACATCTTACCTACAACACTCAACAGACCTATACCCCTAAAGCTAGTACATTCATACTTATCACGCTTACCTTTATACAACGGAACCACACAAGCACGTGCCCATTCAATTATCACCATACCTCTCACAAAACCACATTCAACAATGATACGAACTACTGAGCAATAGTCGCTCCACCACTTTTCAGGCATTCCATAGCACACCCATCCATACCTGCAGCTTTCCCTGTTTTCATCTCCTTTACTGCCCTGCAGTTCCTCCATCGTGATCAAAGAATCATTCAACTCTCCCAACACATTTATTCCTTTGCACCCTTCCATCTGCCACAGTCTCAGCCTCCTTTTGCTCTTCTACATTTAACAATCTTTCAAAATACTCTGCCCATCTCTTGCTTACTGCATCCATCTCAGTTAATATCCCTCCATCCTCTGCTGTTACTCACTCTTCCTTTCCAGGCTTTCCCCTTCACTCCCTTTTCACCCCTTCCAAAACATTTTCTCTTTCTGTTGGCCTTGGTGGCAAACGAAAACCCATATTACTAGTTCCTGTATGTTCGTAATAGTAAATATATCTTCAACCGTTTTTGAGTTATAGCCCTCTGAAAATCCGTGACCTTGATTTTGACCTTTCAGGGTCACTCGATTACCTCCAAAATTTAATCACTTTCTTTGGGGACCAGTGACCACATATCCTGAAAGTTTCATTTAATTTCATTCAGCCATTTTTCCGTAATGTTGCTAACAAACATACAAAGAAACAAAGAAACTCGACCAAAAACAATACCTCGTCGGACTCTGTCCGGGCGAGGTAAAAATCCATCACGAAGTCGGCCATAAGCCGAATATAATCGTTTGATGACCGCAATAACATGATGAGAAGAGCTCATCATTCTGAAGAGTTGAATGGAGACCGATTCTAATAATGTGTACTACAAATTGTCGAGCTTCATAAAAACCGCAAGAATAACATTATAATTATAATGCTAAGGGGTTATTTAACACTACTTTGCTAGAGGGGAAAACACTTATA
>JAGKTI010025304.1:0-14032 GCA_018397915.1 Birgus latro
GTTTTGAAGAAGTTGATAAATCCTCTCCATCTGTTCAAAGAGAAAAGTAAGATGACTGAAAAAACACATGTCTTAACTAAAAATATATGATATAATTGGGGAAAAACATAACTGGAGGGGACAAAAATTATCTACTGTAATTGGATACCACCTTGTCTGGAGTCATTCCATAAACTCAAGTATGCCCTGTCACAATCTTAATAGTGTAGTCATAGGTACTTGTAGGGAGATAGGGAGGTCGGTTGTAGATTGTTGGAGCACTGCCAAAATAAAGTCGTGAGACGTAGTATGGCTCAAACTTGTCGCTGCTTAGTAAAATGGTGTGTCGTCGGCTAGAGTGAATAGGTAGGTCTCTCACTCTCTCTCTTTCTCACCTTCCCCCTTTGTGTATCATAAGTGAGATGAGTTACAAAGCAACTCTGGGGTTATGGATTTATTGTACAGTTATATCGAATTGTGTTTACAGCATAACGTAGCGTGATGGGAAAGCCTCCTAGGTGACCCTATCTCCTGCCTCCACCCTGATTGTGTTCTTGGGCCTTCTCTAACCCCTTCTGATCTGAAGGGATTCTCTCCAACATTATATACAGCTTGGAGAATAGGTGTGGTGTGATGTAGTGTCTGGTAGACTTCCATTCACGTGGACTAACAGTCTAGGGATGATTACTCCATGTGTTTGAATATTAAATGAAATTCTTGGTCGTCTGGACTAAGAGATTGATTGAGATACATCGTACTGTATGTTAAGGATTCTTGATGGTCTGGGACAACAAGATTGTGGGTAGACATTATGTGGATTGACATTCCTAGTGAGAAGCTGTATATGTCTCCAGCAGACACTACATCCTGTACACTGTGTTGTGAGACATATACTAGTGCCTATATAATGTCTACATATCGCTCGGTCACGCCCACTGTCGTACCAATGACAGCAAATATTGTCACAACATATTAATGCATACTATATACACATTTCAATCAACTTGTAACTTAAGTGAAATACATAATACCATAAAAGTACCATAACTGTATGAATATTGTATAATTGCAGTTACATCATGTTAATGCTATTGTAGTTCCATCCATCCATCCATCATCCAATCCTACGTTACACCATAAGAAGCGTGGGAGCAGGGGGCTAGGCAAGTTGGTCCTGACATTTAAGATGAGAGTGACCAGCCTCACTCATCCCTGAGTGGCATTATGTGAGCAATAAACCCCAACCACCCCTTGACTGGTTAATCTGACTGGAGCGCCGTAATTACCCACTATCCACCAGGCGCCAAAATTTGGTTATGTGGTTACCACCCAGTGAAGTAAATGGTTTCCTGGTGTACCGGAAACCATTTGGCTTGTCACTCAGTGTTACATCATTTAATGCAACTGTTATGCAACTGTGACTGTAATATAACATTGTATTAACGCACCTGTTACATAACTGTGTTTGCCATAAACTTGTAGTTACATCTTGTTAATGCAACTGTTACATAATTGTGTTGGACATAAAACTGTGGTTACATCTTGTTAATGCAACTGTTACATAATTGTGTTGGCCATAAAATTGTAGTTACATCATGTTAATGCAACTGTTACATAATTGCGTTGTCCATTAAATTGTAGTTACATCTTGTTAATGCAACTGTTACATAATTGCAGGAATCACAAGTGTGGTCATTGTAGTTATATAACTGATACATGTGTATATAACTAATACAATAATAGTGTTGCAGTCATATCATGAATCATCCATATTTGATGTAGTTTTTCATTTGAGACACCACAGGTGTATTGGCTTAGTTATGTGAAACACCATAGGTGTATTAACTTAATTATGTGAGACACCATAGGTGTATTAGCTTAGTTATGCTGCACAGTTTGAATTAAGATGACATATATGTAACCCATGTTTTGTTATATTATATAAAATTATATATACTGTACAGTATTTGCATTAAGTACATTTTTCACTTAGTTTCGTTTATACCAGACATCACTTGATACTGAAGTCCTCCAAAGGTTGTGGAGTCAACTTGATATGTTTGCTCATTTTTAAATTCATCTTTACATCTAGGATACAAGTTCTAATGTGTGTGGCTGAGTATAGCACAGTGTTGCTAGCTCCATTTGTGTTAGGCATTTTCATTTGATTTTCCTTGTTGCTGTAATATGAAGGATACATGTGTACTTATATTATGATTCTCTGCTTTAACTAGATTTTCATATGTATGTATTATATGTTGATGTAAGGATATTGTCTATCACTGTGTATACGTAAGGTTGTATGTAAATGAAGTAGTACTATTAAACTAATATAGTAAATGTCTGACTCACTGATATTAATTGTGGTGGGAATGCTGGCTAGGGTGCTGCTGCTGATGATAGTGATGTTGGCTGAAGAGTGTTGGTAGGTTTTGGTTGAGGTAGGTTAGAGTCCCGGTATGACTGCATCAGCACTCAGTGTTGTCACTGTGGGGTAGGCAGACAGGCTGGCAGGTAGGCAGGTACTGGATGGAAGGCTGGTGTTGTCAGGCACTTAGACTGATTGGCATATTGTGATGACCTTAGCAAATGATGACACTGCTGAACTGCTGCCTCATGTGGTGGAGAAGATGGTAGTGCTGAAGAAGGTGAAGATCATGGTGGAGGGTGGTGAAAATTCAAGGAGGAGGGAGGAATGGAGGTCAGATGTGTTGATACATTACCATGCTGGGTCAACACTATTGGCACAGTACAGATGCACTTCCTCCTATCTCATTTTTGCTTGTTATTGTTTGTTGTTTCTCATTTCTTGTTCTTCATTTGCTTGTTTTTTTTTCTCACTCGTAACTCATTCTTCTTACTGTATACTCGCTTGTGGTTACTTGATTGTAGAATTGAAGTTTCTTGAGATGCTCGTGGCTTCTTTTACAGCGTTTAAATATAGTTTCTTGCCGTATGTTGCGAACTTGTAGCTGATCTTGGGTATGTCTCACCTGCCTGAAGTTTGCTTGCAGAATCGTAATATCTTGCTTTGACTGTAGCGTTGCTTCTTATCAGTCTTGATAATGTAGACTCATAGATTCGATGGTTCGTTGACTTGTTGATTTGTAGGCTTATAGGCTTGTTGACCTGTAGGCTCGTATGTGTTGGTACGTTCGCTGCCACCAATCTCAATAGCGTAGTCGTAGATATTTGTAGGGAGATAGAGAGGTCTGTTGTAGATCACTGGAGCACTGCCTGAATAAAGTCGTGTGACGTAGTATGGCTCGAATTTGTCGCTGCTTAGTAAAATGGTGAGTTGTCAGGTACAGTGAATAGGTAGGTCTCTCTCTCTCTCTCTTTCTCACCTTCCCCCTTTCTGTATCATTAGTGAGGTGAGTTACAGAACAACTTGGGGGCTACGGAGTTTACTGTACAGTTATATCGAATTGTGATTTACAGTGTAATGTGGTGTGAAGGCAAAGCCTCCTAGGTGACCCTATCTCCAGCCTCCACCCTGACTGTGTTCTCGGGCTTTCTCTAACCCCTTGTGATCTAAAGGGATTCTCTCTGACATTATATAAAGCTTGGAGAGGAGGTGTGGTGTGATGTAGTGTCTGGTAGATTTCCATTTGCGTGGACTAACAGACTAGGGATGGTTACTCCACATGTTTGAATACGTCAAGAAATTCTTGGTCGTCTGGACAAAGAGATTATTTGAGATGCATCATAAGTTAAGGATTCTTGATGGTCTTGGACAACAAGATTGTGGATAGACATTATATGGATTGATATTCCTAGTGAGAAACTGTGTATGTCTCCAGCAGACACTACATCCTGTACATTGTGTTATGAGATAAATACTAGTGCCTATATAATTTCTACAACAACAGCCACTCAGTTTTTCTTGATTACTATTGCCCATTCAGCTGTATGCCAAGCCTCAGGGTAGTCCTGGCTCAAACAAACAAACAGAAAAAGTTGCATATTATATATCATCTGTGCTAGAAAGAGCTTGGGAGTGGCTACGAAACTTACTGTACCACTGAAAATGAATGTTCAACTTTGCTAGTGGCAGTCCAACACTTCCATTCATGCTAATTACAAGTCCTACCATTGGTTACAACAGTCAAAAGAATACATGCACTCACAGTGGAAGGAAACCTTACTAGATTTCATATAAGGTGCACACTGCTTCATCAACAGGACGAAATACATATGAGTATGGAAAAGATGTCTCATTTTCCCATTGCAGCAGCCTCAACAAGAAAAGAAGACACTAACAAAAACACTGGAGGGCATGAGCTACCAGACTTGGTTGTCTACAGGCCAGGGCTGCATGTGCAGGACAAGTGGTAGCAGTGTAGTAGATGGAAGGGATCCTGTCATCCCAAGGACTACCAAGATCTACAACTGTTATTTGGGGAGATGAATGCACTTCAGTCAAAGGAAGCTGCTCCATTAATGTATCTGATAAACACACAGGACATCCAGAGCAGTAGGCATCTCAGAGTATATCTGGCAGTCTGAAAACAGTACTCATATAAAAAACACAATCATGACTTACTGGCCCTAAAGAATCATAGTCTGTTAGTGCATTCAGCAGTCAGTTGCAAGCAGTCTTAAGGCACATCGTGCAGAAACTTGAGCAACAAACTGACCAGAACATTTAAAACTGCCATTACAATGAGCATCTTGGAATAATTTATCAGCTGATTTTACTACTATTCTACTGCAGCATCATATTCTGAAATGATTGATGGGGTTGAATCACATTCAAGCACTTACAAGACATTTACTATTCTTTCGCTCTCAACACAATAAAAACCTCAGAGCACAAAAGATTACAAACTCCTGTCTATTCAGCATAGTACAGTGGCAACAAAATATCGCCCACTGAATATCAATACAAATAGCAACCATGACCATACAAACTGGTTGGAATACCTGTTAAATTCAAAGTCACTGTACATTTCAAGAAGTGCATATACAGTGAGTAACATATACATCCTTTCTCTCCACCAGCAAACACAGCTACCCAAACTCTTCCACTTACTCATCACTTCAGAGACCAAAAATAAGATGTCAGTGAAAAAGCACTGTGAGTTTGCTGGGATTAAAAATATGAGTGATATGGATGAAATAAGGTGGTTTGGATGAATAACTTATGAACAAGCATATAAAAGATTCCCACTCTAGAGACCTAAATAAGTGTGAGTGAATAAAAAGTGTTAGCAATCAGAGAGTAAGTATGCAGGCAAAATGAACAATTTGAGGCACCTAAGCATGAATGTGATTAAGCAAGCATAAAGGCCATCCTAAAACCCCATTCACTGCCTTAGAGACTTCAGTCAGTAAGAAAGGTGTGTGATAATTAGGAAAGTAAGCATGCAAGAATATGAAGAAAGCAAAGTACAGTAAAAGTCCTTAAATCCAAACACCAATAATCCAATATCCCAGTGCTCTGAATTTTTCGAGGCAGCAGATAATTTTAAGTGCTGTAATAAATTTAAGTGTATTGAGTAAAAATTTAGTGAATTACAATAAGTTACTGTTGAGTGAACTGAGTGAAAACTGAGAGAATCAAGTGGATGTTTTTTCTCTGGGCTTTATCTGGGCCTTATCAATGGATTTATCTGACTTGGACTTATCTGCTCTTGGATTTGGATGCACCTATCTATATATCTATCTATACCCTGACACCCTAATCCCGCTAAGGGTGGCCGCAGGCAAAACGCCTCCAAGTCGCTCTGTCACCCACCATTTGCCTACCCTCCCCCCAGCTCACTCCCCCCTCCCTCATATACCTCTCAACTCCATCCCTCCACCTCATCCT
The DNA here is from genome assembly GCA_018397915.1 of Birgus latro. Lineage (NCBI taxonomy): Eukaryota > Metazoa > Arthropoda > Malacostraca > Decapoda > Coenobitidae > Birgus > Birgus latro. The sequence goes on from JAGKTI010025304.1 coordinate 5,795, forward strand.
CGGTCTTCCCCTCCCTCTCCCTCCCTCCACCCCACCTACATACAACCTCTTAGTCAGTCTTTCATTCTCCATCCTCTCCACATGTCCAAACCACTTCAGTGTATTTCTCTTAATCTTCTCAACCACATCCACATCCACCCCACAATGTTCCTTCACTTCTTCATTCATCAACCTGTCCCTCCATGTCACTGCACATGCTCCTCTCAAGTAACTCATTTCCACTGCTCTCACTCTTGACTTGTTACCCTCTAGCAAGGTCCATGCCTCGCTTCCATACGTCAAGGTAGGGATCACAATACTATCATGCAGTGACTTCTTAACTTCTTGACTTCCATACTCACTTCCCAATTTCTCATCACCGCTTTCATTGAACCAACAACCTTCCCTCCCTGCTGTACCCTTTCAAGTATTTCATCCTCCAAACTTTCATCCTTACTCATCACATTGCCTAAGTACTTGAATACACTTACCTGCCTGAAACTATTCATCTACACTTCTATGCATTTCTGGTGAGTAAAACAATAACCCATATCATTTGAAGTGTTTATTTAATGACCATGTACATCTTTCTAATGTTTTCAGATGTCTCTCCCAGCTGTCTGAAGAAAACAATAGTTCAAAAGACCCTTGGTCCCCTGCCATTTGAACTTTTACTCTAGTTGAGTAACAGTATTTGCAAGTAAGTGTAAATGCCTCCTAAAACCCATTTACTTACTGCATAACATATCTGAGTGAATAAGACAGGTGTGAGTGAGAAGATATTAGGCACTGACTTGAGTAGGGGAGCATACAAGCCTCTTAAAAACCCACTTACTCACCGCTTTGGAGACCTGAGTAAGATGAGTGTGTCCTCGCCACCAGGTGAGTCTGGCAGGAGGGTGAGAACCAACTGAACGGCACACAAGACGTAGCATGGCACTGGCAGACACTCCGGACAGGGAGCCTAAGATCTGCACTTCCAATGGTGGTACTGGGGATGCAGGTAGATAAATTAGAAACAAAGGGATAGATAAATGGACAGATGGTATTTGGGTTTATGCCAAGTAAAAGGAACACTGATGCACTATTTATTGTCTGACAGCTTCGAGAAACATATACAGGAAGGAAAAAAGAGTTATACAGGGAACTTTGTTTTTACTGATCTAGAGAAGGGCTCTGACAGAGTCCCTAGGGAGCTGGTGAAGCTGGAAATGAGAAATCTTAGGACTGAGGAGTGGTTGGTTAGATTGGTCATGGCAATGTATAAAGATGCTTGCACCCAGGTGAAAGTGAATGGGCGTTTGAGTGATGTGTTTTTTGTGAATGTTGGCGTGCGTCAGGGATCAGTCTTAAACCTCTTATTGTTTATAGTGGTGCTTAAGGGTACTGGACTCTCATGGGAAATGTTGCATGCTGATGACTTAGCGCTGATCATGGAGAATGAGAGTAGTAAAGATAAGGGAAGTGGAGAGATGGAAAGGAGTTCAAGGGTTTGCGAGTAAATGCTAATTAAAAAAGGTGATATCTAGGGCAGGTGGTGGTACTGTCAAAGCAGAGGGAGTGAGACTATGCACAGTTGACACAAGGGTGTGGGAAGTAACTCAGTTTTATGCAGTGTTTGTGATAAGTGGGTGCATAAGATATGTAGCAGTATTAGAGCTAGGCTGCAAAATGATGCTGATTTTGTTTGTGCAATATGTAGGGGAGACCAGGCAGAGGCAGAGAAGTGTGAAACGATTGATCTTGCTAGAGAGTCTCTTGAGTGCATGGAAGGGTTTTGTTGTTTGGGGGACGTATGATTTACGTTGGAGGTTGGGTTGGAGCTTTTTTGGTGGCAAGAGTGAGGAGTGATTGAAAAAAGTTCAGGGAGTTGTTGCTCCCCCTGATGCTGAAAGAGCTCTCCCCCTGTGCTAAGGGGCCCTTGAATGCAGTATGTGTTATGAGTGGAATGCTGATTGGTAGTAGGCCTCAGCAGTAAAAGAAGAGGATATTTCTTGGTTGAAATGTACAGAGATGTTAATGATTAAATGGATGTGAAGTGTGCCCTTGAATTATGGCAAATGTTTCAACGAGCCTCGGGGGTCCAATACCTCCCCAGGGCCCCAACCAAATGGGCAGTTTTGCATGGCCATGTGTCAGGGAGAACAGGTGGAGACTGTCAGGCGTGGAAGGACTGAACTTGCTGGTGAGTCTCTTGAATGTGTGGAAGAGTTTTGTTATTTGGGAGATTGTTATGTGCTGGAGGTGGGGCTGGAGCTAGCTCTGTGGCTAGAGTGAGGAGTGGTTGGAAGAAGATCAGGGAGCTATTGCCTCTCCTGACACTGAGAGGTCTCTTCCTCCTTGCTAAGGGATCTTTGTATGCAGCATGTGTTAGGAGTTAGGAGCGTAATGCTGTATGGCAGTGAGACCTGGCCAGTAAGGAAGAGGATATTCACAGACTCAAATGTACAGAGAGAGAGAGAGAGTTAAAAGAATCTGGGAAATAAAATGAGATAAATCTACACTAGTAGCTTGAGAGGGATGAAACATGATGACATAATGAGAAAGGGAAAGAAAATAACACATCAGAAAATCTGTAAAATTCTGAGTCACATAATTTTCCACAGAATGACTATGCAGCACTTAAACAATGAAATATCAAAGGAACAACAGCATGAACTTCTCTAAGAAGATTCTCTTATTTCCAGGAGAAACTAAAATTCTAGGAAAAACCATGATCTTAGTTCCCCCACAGCAATAAATACAGCCTTCAGGACTTGAATGCTGAAACTTCTGAGAGTACCATACAAAACCCAGAGAACTGTCATGAACCTAAGATACCCATACACCAGGAACATCTGTAACTGTAGTCCATTCCAAATAAGAAATACAGTTACAGGTGATGGGCTTAATTAAGGGAATATGGACTGGTCTGGAAGAGTATGAGTCTTGGTTCGATGTATTTAAAGTTGAATGGGATAGAGATGTAGGGGTAGTGAACTAATGGATGGAAGATGGGGGAAGATGGCTGAGGGTTGGAACTATACCCCATTTGCTTTAAATAGGCATAAATTTGCCCTCATTTCATTGTGGATGTTGAACCATTACAAGAGACTGACACTGGAATATGATGTTAAGTAGGAAGACATATATGAGAAGGATGTAAAGCCATAACACTGTTTTTTTTTTCCCACTGAGCTATGAGAAATAAACTGCAAAAGGACAAAAATCTCCACTTATTTAAAATGAACACACAATACTGTAGTTGCTATGGAAGTGATGGTATCAGTGTCAGGGCGAGGTGCTATGTAAATGAGGGTATGGGTGGCAGGGTGAGGTGCTATGAAAGTAAAGGTATGGGTGTTAGTGTGAGGTGCTATGGAAGTGAGGGTATGGATGTCAGGGTAAGGTTCAATGAAAGTAAAGGTATGGGTGTCAGGTTGAGGTGCTATGGTAGTGAGAGTATGAGTGTCAGTGTGAGGTGTTATGGAAGTGAGGGTATGGGTGTCAGGGTAAGGTGCAATGAAAGTAAAGGTATGTGTGTCAGGTTAAGGTTCTATGGTAGTGAGAGTATGGGCGTCAGGGTGAGGTGCTATGTAAGTGAGGGTATGGGTGTCGGGGTGAAATGCTATGGAAGTGAGGGTGTGGGTGTCAGGGTAAGGTGCAATGAAAGTAAAGGTATGGGTGTCAGGTTGAGGTGCTATGTAAGTGAGGGTATGGGTGTCAGGGTGAAATGCTATGGAAGTGAGGGTATGGGTGTCAGGGTAAGGTGCAATGAAAGTAAAGGTATGGGTGTCAGGTTGAGGTGCTATGGAAGTGAGGGTATGGGTGTCAGGGTAAGGTGCTATGTAAGTGAGGGTATAGGTGTCAGGGTGAGGTGCTATGAAAGTGAGAGTATGGATGTCAGGGTGAGGTGCTATGTAAGTGAGGGTATAGGTGTCAGGGTGAGGTGCTATGGAAGTGAGGGTATGGGTGTCAGGGTGAGGTGCTATGGAAGTGAGGGTATGGGTGTCAGAGTGAGATGCTATGGAAGTGATGGTATGGGTGTCAGGGTGAAGTGCTATGGAAGTGAAGGTATGGGTGTCAGGGTGAGATGGAAGTGAAGGTATGGGTGTCAGAGTGAGATGGAAGTGAAAGTATGGGTGTCAGGGTGAAGTGCTATGGAAGCAGGGTGAGCTGCTGCAACAGGGGAAATGGTTGGCTGGTAGAACACAGGAAGAGGGGACACAAGCAGAGTGAACTACAGCACATGTCATAGCAGAACGGTAAAGGTTTTCTAAGAGTACTGTATTATGATACTGTGGTGTTCCTTTTCTCATACTGGGTCATCATGTGGGGTCGAGGTTCACACAATGCAGAACATCATATGTAAATAAAAGATGTACGAATCCCTGACTGCCAAATTCCAAACTCCAATCCTCAAATCCAAATACCAATCCCAAAACCCAAAACTCCAATGTTCAAAGACCGAACTCCAATCCCCTAATCCAAAGCTCCAACCCCCAAAGCCCTAACTCCATTCCCAAATCCCAAATTCCAATCCCCTAATCTATAACTCCTACCCTTAAAGCCCAAACTCCAATCTTCTACTTCCCAAATTCAACCCTGAAGCACAGACTCCATTCACCTAATCCCAAACTCCAAATCTCAAAATACTGACGTGTGATATTGAGTTTGATGTATGCAGTGCGTGGATGGATGGTGGTGGCGGCATGGGCGTGGCGTGGTGTGGGCGTCTGTGCGAGGCAAGTCAGCGTGGCACCTTGAAGCTCCCTCCTTGCCTCCACCCACACACGTGCTTCCACCCGCTGCACGCCTGGGGTACCAATACATGTTACAGATGGGTATGGAAAGGAGGATTTTAAGTGAATAAGAGGCTGGACCAGTTTATACTTGGGGATGTGCTGGGACAAAAGAAAAACTGTACGTGGATGTGGATAAGCTGGAAGAATATATATCTGGAATGGACTGAAGGTGAATATATATGTGCTGGAAGAATTTATATTTGGGAAAGGAATGGCATGGATGGAAGGAGTGCAGGAGAGTACTAATAAACCAGAAAGAACTATATTCAGGGATGAACTGGGATAGGAAAAAGGGATGTATGGAAATATGGATAAGGGGAAAGAAAATAACTGGCGTGTGACTTGACTTCAAAGTGATATGAATAACTGTTGAAATAAAAGAATTATACCACTAATGTATATGAATAAATGACATTTCCATAAGTAGGTTTAATTCTTACATAACTGACATGGGAAGAAGACTGAAGATGAACAAAGATATGACATGCCAAACGAGTGGAAATAAGAAATGCTGATAAAAAAGATATTGACAGGGGTGTTGTTTCACTAAATAATTATTGTTACCTCCAGACGATTTTCTTCAACTTGGGAAAGACTTCTCATACTGTAGAAGTAAATGCAGTACCATAAAGACTCCTCATACTGATGGGTTAACAACGGTTATATGTAATCCCCCATTTAAAATACTTCTGTACAGAATACAAGTGACTGAAGACTGTTAGAATATTATTGTATGAATAAGATACACTGTGGTGGAAGAAGTTAAGGAGGGCATAGTTTTAAGGTGGTTGAGTGGAAACAATCTGCGATGGAAGGATCGATGGTAGGTGAAGGCTGAAGAAGAGTAAACTACTGGAAATGATCTGGACAACTGGAACAGAAAAGGACTGAGTCTGAACAAGGGCAAACTCTAATTATATACAAGATAAGGAAGACTCAGTGAGTGGAGGAACAGCAGAGATGTTAGGACAGGGTGAAAATACATCTAACACCACCACAAGTCAAACAGGATTTAATGGAAGGACAAAAGCTGAAGGAGGACAAAGAATACAGTGTGGAAACTGGATGGGATGGAGTAAACGACCACAACTGAAGGTGGCTGAGTGGGTGGTTGAAGGAGATTTAGGATGCATGAAGGAAAAGGTGGAACAGCAGTTGACTGTGGATAATCTGATGTGGAATGAAGGCAGCTTGGGATGGCATGAGAAAATGGCAAATTAAAGCAGGATGAAACTGAAAGGCAAATGTGCCACCAATTATATGTTGCTATCATCTGTCATACCTGTATCATATGCCTTTACTTGTCACCTGTCATTACCTGTGTCATCTGTCTTTACCTGTTACCAGTCATTACTTGTTACCTTTCAATACCTGTCACCTGCCATCATCTGTCACCCCTCATTACCGTGTTTATATTTAAGACTAGGACTAATGAGGCACCTATACATGTGGTACTATGTGCCCTGTGCAGAGGAACTGTAGCATTCATCTGGGAGCCAAAACTCACTGTGGAAAGGTCACTGGCCTGACCCAGGTGAGGAAGTCTGCTACAAGGGGATGCTGGATTCCTGCACAGTTATGTACTGTACTATATGTGTAGGATGGCCCCACAGAAGCAGTTGCTTACCTGTTTCACGATCTTAGACCATTTCCTCACTCAATCCCATATCCTGGAGGTCTCCATGCAGTACTTCATCCCATGCCTTCCCTGATCTGCTTCTGGTCATTCTTCCCTTCACATTCATATCTGTGACTCTCCTCGCCCCTCAATACGTATGCCACCTGTCATTAACTGTCATATTACCTGTGTTGTCTGTCATTTGTCAGCTGTGTAACCTGTCATTACCTATGTCACCTCTCAAAACCTGTGTCACAGGTACTGGGGAGAGATGCCTTCACGTTATGGCACTGATAAACCACGTCACTCCACTCTCAGGCTATACAAACGTCCCTCAAGTCTCTCCTTATCCCCTAAAATGAGGATGGTGAACAGAAGAGAATACAGCTCCCTGCTTCATCTGTGTTCAGGCAGCTTGAAGTCTATGTGTCACCTGAATGTATCATGTGTCATTATCTGCATGCGAAAGTATGATTTACATGTCATTACCTGTAAATGTCAAGTCATCACTTGTACGCCTTATTATTTGCCACGTATCACCTGCAACCAAGTGTGTGTCCCACTGCCTAACCTGTGTCAACAAGCATTATCTGTATCACCAGCCATCAACTTCCAGACGAATTACGTCACCTGTCACTACCTGTCATGATGTAACTCCCTGCATCACCTGTGTCCGGCTGTGTGGTGATGGTGGATGTCTGGCCGGTGTGCATGGAACCTAATTATGTCACCTGTAAATATGTGTATCGTGTCTTTTCCTGTATCATCTGCATGTCACCCCTTTATTTGTGTCCGGGAATACAGTATGATGATAATGGTTGTCTGTCCAAGCACCTGGGCATCAAAGTATATCTCAACTGTAAGTATGTGTCACCTGTCTATGTCATTTGTAAGCGTATGTCGCGTGTCATTAGCTTTATCACCTGCATGTATCAGACCTATACCAGTGTCTAGGTGTGTGGTGATGGTGAATGTCTGTCCGGGCACCTAAAAGTCTAATTATGTGCCAATTGTAAGCGTAAGTATATGCACGTGTTAGTTCCTGTTTCACCTGTGTGTGTTACCTCTATACCTGTGTCCGGGTGTGTGGTGACTGATGATGTCTGTCCGGGCAGCTTAGATCCCCGCCACCACCACGTGACGATAGGCGGAGGGCGCCCCCCCCTCACTCCTGCACCACACCTCCACACGCTCCCCCTCACGCACCGGGCCCACGGTCTCCACCACACTCACACCATTGTACACCAGCAGGGGGGGACCAGGCGGCACTGCAGCCATAAACATCATCATCATCATCATCATAAAACAACAACAACAACAGTAATAATAATAATAATAATAATAATAATAATAATAATAATAATAATAAAACTAAGAACAACAACAACAAAAACAACATATCCCTCTTATGATCGGGACAACTCTAGTACTCTGATAACATCGAGCCGTGAAAGCACCCTCATTTGCATGTCCGGGCCAGCTTAAACTCACTACTCCCCCTTTCCCCCAACACAGCAATAGGTCGGAGGGCGTGGATCCGAAAAGAAGAAAAAATGTCATCAAATGGCGGCCACTCATCTTTCAGATTTGCGATGGCGAGGTGGGTTCGAGTCCCATGCAAGTGAGGGTGTTTTCATGGCTCGATGTTATCACAGCTTGTCGTTTCTGTGTATAACTCTAGCAGTCTTTTCCAGCGACCGGTATACAATATTATTATGCTAACGATGATCCATGGGAGCCTAAATTAACCCTTTCAGGCTGAAGGCATACTTTTCAATATATTCCTGTTGCTCCTAGACGTTTTTGTTTAGACCAGGAGAGCACCTTTGTAGTGGAGAGGTTACATGAAGGCTGTAA
>JAGKTI010025309.1:0-12981 GCA_018397915.1 Birgus latro
GAGTCGAGAAGGACCCGGGGAAGATCGTAGCTAGAAGGCCGCCTGAGCACCCTACCACGACGAGAGACTGGTGATGTCTTGGTACTCTACGGTATCAGTGAGCAGATTTTCTTGTTAGAGAACTTAGAGGAAAGTGGAACTGAAAGAAGGAAAGAGAGAAAGGAGAAGAAAGTGAAATACACTGTGAAAAATATTGAGAGTATACTGTAGACTCGTGGTAGGGTGTAACAGGACGGGCCAGATAGTTTGTATGATTGTTAAATTAACTTATTTGCTCAATGGTGAAAGGAACAACGATTATATAAAGTTAAGTGTTTTTGAGGGAGAAGTATTGAGTTAGGGTACATGACTGTCTTAAAGAGTGATATTAATTTTGCAGAAATATATTGAAATAACTTGAGGTGAAGTGATAATAGAATAAAAATGTTACAGAGATTAATGTTCTAATAGTAATAATGCCAGGGTGACATTATAGTGTGCTAGAGTATTGTTCTTAGTATTACCCTATGTGTAAGAGAATATTACCTTTAGTATTACCTTGTATTTAACCATATTACTCTTGGTTTTATTTTAGTAAGAGAGTATTATCTTCAGTGATGAGTAATAATATTCGTGAACTGTAACTTGTTTAATGGAACTTAGTTGTACTGTTGATTACCATTGTAAGGTGGCATGATTTAATAGTTTTATTGTAGAGTAAGATCATAAAGTAGTTGTATAACTGGAGTTCATAGAGTGGACCAAATTAGTTGATTGTTTGGACTTAGTGTATAAATTGTACATAATTTGTAGATAAACACAAAGGAGAAAATTAGTTTGAGCAACCCTAGAATCCCTTCCTCTTAATAGGGAAAGAGACGCTCCCACCTAACGCCGGCCTTAAATGGACTTGTGATTACTTGATGTGTTATGTCGGGTTCCCCACTCGTGCCTATCCAGAGCTACCAAATGAAACTTAATTAAGATAAAGAGTAGAGTAATCAAGTGGGGTGCGACATACTGGTGACAGCTGTGGTGGGATTCTAAGGTGAAAAAACTTGTTATTCAGACTTGTTATGAATGTTGGTCCCCTAAGCCCTCCACGTTCTCCATCCCCATTGTCTCATTGTTTAATACAGGGTCCTGAAGCGTGGTTTAGATTACGTAGGTGCGCATCAGAGGAACCGTTACATCAGTATCTCGCGAATCTTCGTATTCAAGCCCCACCCCGGTGTGATTCCGCGTTTTCTGATAATTTATTAGATTATTTTGGGGGAGTTAGAGGAGTTAACATGAGCAGATCACACTCTCCAGTATGAGGCGCTGCCGCTGCCTCCCCTGCCGCTGCCGTGGACCCTTTGCAGAATCTTGTCGACAAACTGAGTCAGACTCTAACTGGCAACGCCGTAAATAATTACGCTAAGATAACGGGTCTTCCTTATTTTTGTGGTGGAGAGGTAATATCGCCGGATTTCCCTCAGTATAGATGCATCACAAGCGCGAGGCGTTGGTTACAAACTATAGATGATATGACAGTGGGACCACTTTGGACTGATGAAGGTCGATTAGAGCTAGCTAAAACGCATAGCATAGACGCTGCCTATTCACATCTTCTCAGTACGATTAAGAAAGTCGGTGCGGATTGGACAGCTGTGAAAGCTGAATTTTTAAGAATTTATCCTGCTGATGCACGAGCCAGTACACTTTTAAGTGAACTGGGATCTGCTGTTCGCTCTCCGGGAGAGACGTTTCACCAATTTTTTGTGCGTCGTGAGACTTTGAGTGCTCAAGTGAACGAGGTAGAGCCAGGTCATGATGATGTTGTTGATAAAGTAGCCGCAGGTGCGTTACTTAAGAGTGTACCGCCGGAGGTGCAAGACATGTTGAGCGATGTGGAGCGTGACGACCCTTATAGGATCTTGGCAGCCATGCTAAGGTATGCAGAAACACACCCCAAGTTAAAATTGTTAGAGAGGACAGAGAGAAATAAACCAAATATAAATGCAGTGACGACAGAAAAGCCGAAACCTCGCACTGGCCTCAAAAGTGGTGGAGCTCAAGGAGTAAGAGGGGGTGCCCCTCCACCTATTACTTGCTATTCATGCAGAAAGACAGGACACATTGCTAAGAATTGCCCCATGGCTGAGTGTTATTACTGCCACGGTAAAGGTCATATTGCTCGAGAATGCAACTGGAGGTTTAGCCCTACTTCTAGTCAGACAGGCGCTACTAGTAATCAGCCAGGAAGATGTTATCACTGCAATAAACCTGGTCACCAGGCACGACAGTGTTGGGTAGGTAGAAGGAAAGTGCAAGAGTGGGAGAGAGAAGATAATAGAGGAAGAGGGTGAAGTGATCCATGGGGACAGGCGTCAGGTGAAAGACAGTCAGGTGCAGTACCTTGGACTCAGAAAAAAAAACGCCGACCCAATTCCGATCGCCTCACTCGTGGGCTACGAGAAACTAGTCGCAATGATGGTGAATGTGAAAGGCCTAGATGAAAGTGTCTTAGCCTTGATTGACACATGAGCTGCTAGGTCGTTGATTACGAGAGAAATATATCAACAGCTAAAAAGGAACATTGAGCAAGATGACTGGGCATCAGAGGAAACGGTTAAATTATTTAACGTTAGTGGAGATGAGATATTGACTGATGGAACTATAAAGGTTGAACTTCGGATTGGAAATAAGTGGTATGCTCATACTTTTATTATAGTAGGAAGCTTAGGATTACCAGCACCCATGTTGCTTGGGATGGATCTTATGCTCTGCACGAGGATGGAGTTACTAACGAATCCTCTAACCTTGTATATAGAGGGCGAATCTGTGAATACTGTCCCTCTAGAGTATAAAGGAGCGGCACCAGTGAACAGTGAGTCAGAAACAGACGTAAAGGTAGCAAAAGCTGTGATACCGACGAGTACGGAGCTAGGCCCTTGGACTTGCGGTACCGTCATTTTAGAGGTAAGCGGTCAAGCGAAGCGGCTATCTTTGAACCTCAGGAAGGAAACATGTTGGCATCTACATTGTGACCAGGATTAGTGTTATTACAGGAGAAAGCTGGGATCCCAGAACGAGAAGAGTTAGCAGGAGTAGAGAAGGTACGAGAGAAATCACGATTTCATTTTAAGGTGAGGTTCGTCAGTCCTAGTCCGGACAGGATCGAACTCAAAGGAGGTACATGTCTGGGTCATATAAGGCCGTGTGGTAGAGTATTGTGGGATATAAATGAGGATAAACAGAAAGGCCTAGGAGAAATTGTATCAGGAGTTATGATGAGAGAGACTAGAGGGACTGAGAGAGCACGAACGAAGAGACTGTTTGCCTTAGTTGATAGTATGTTTTCCCCACATTTGATGAGTAAGGAGAATGAAGCTCTGAGAGCACTGATAATGAAATATCCGACAGTGTTCGCATTGGAGGATGAACCCTTGAATGTAACCCCTTACTACTATCATGAAATAATAACGGTGACCCCGGAAGTAGCTTATAGAAAACCTTATCCTATACCGGTGAAGTATCATGAAGAGGTCAAGGAAAGCTTGAAAACTATGTTGGAGCAAGGAGTTATACAACCCTCCCGAAGTCCTTACAACGCACCTCTGGTGCCTATAGCTAAGAAAGAAGGCGGACTGAGATTATGTTTGGATTTTAGAAAGCTGAATGCTAATATCAGAGAGGATCGATTCCCTCTACCTAACATTCAGAACATCTTAGCACAGCTGGGAAAGAGTCGTTACTTCAGCTGTTTGGACCTCCGTCAGGGGTACCATCAGATACCATTAACAGAGGATTGTAAGGAAAAGACAGCCTTTTCCTCTCCTGAAGGTCACTGGGAGTACAATGTGCTTCCCTTTGGACTTAAGGAAGCGCCAGCTGCGTTTCAGAGAGTGATTAACCTTGTGTTGATTGGGCTTACGGGCTCCATCACACATGTGTACCTGGATGACATAATCATTCAGGGTGAGACTTGGGAGGAACATTTAAAAAATCTAGATATAGTGCTGGGAAGATTGAGTGATGTAAATCTTTCTCTAAGGTTATCCAAGTGTCACTTTTTAAAGTCAGAAGTGGACTATTTGGGACATGTTGTTAGTGCCACAGGCATAAAACCACAACCACAAAAGGTGAATGCTATTCGTGATATAGCCACTCCCAAAACTGTCTGTGAATTGCAGTCCTTCCTCGGAATGACTAATTATTACTGACGGTATATTCAGAGTTACGCTGAGAAGGCTGGGCCACTCATTAAATTAACAGGTGGTAGAAAGAATAAAAAGAGAGATAACACCCCGATACAATGGAGTGTTGAAGCAGAGACTGCGTTTCAAACACTGAAACACGAGTTGCTTGAAGGAGTGACTTTGCAGTTTCCAGACTTCACTAAGAAATTTGTTCTGACTACAGACGCTTCTTCTTCTGCTATAGGAGGAGTATTACAGCAGGAAGACGACGCAGGTCATTTACGGCCTATCACTTATTTTAGCCGACGGTTAAACTCTGCTGAAGTGAAGTATAGCACTATAGAGAGAGAGGCTTTGGCTATAGTATATGGTCTCCAGGTAAATAGGAGCTTAGTATTGGGTTACGAAGTAGAGCTTCGTGTGGCTCATAGACCCCTGGTCTGGCTGCTGAACATACTAGCCCTAGTGGACGGATTGCTAGGTGGCAACTTTTGGTTGCCGAGTATAACATTAACATAACCTATATACCAGGCAAAGATAATGTTGTAGCAGATGCCTTATCTAGACTTCGAGGTCAAGTGTTATCGGAGGACAGAGTTCTCACAGTTACGGGTACAAAACCAAAGGTAAGAGAGAGAACCAGAGATGATGATGATGATGATGATGATGATGATGATAGCGAGTACGAAAAAGAAGATTATCAAATATCCAGAATCGATGAAGATAGAGAGAGACATAATAAGATGGAGAGAGTTGGTAGTGAGACCCAGACAGGATGCGCATCCATTGTATAAAAGAATGAAGGAACGATATCTTCAGTGTTTACGAGATGGAGCAGTAGAAGTGACTAGAGAAGAAATTAAACATGCACACAGAACACTAGGAGTTAGTACTAGTGAGTTCATAGTTGAAGATGGATTAGTCTATCATTACGATACCAATGAGTATGATGAGAGTCTAAAACAAGTCGTAACTCCTGACGAATGCAAACAGAGTGCTCTAGAGATAGCTCATAAATTACCTACTGTAGGTCATGGAGGAATCAAAGTATCTTTAGAAAGACTAAAACGATTTAGTTGGTGGCCACGGATGAGTAGAGATGTTGAGAGTTATTGCAAGGCGTGCCTTACTTGCAACCGCTTCAAGCCGTCGGGGGACGCGCCGTTGCAGCGATACCCTAGGGTAGGAGTACAATTTGAGAGAATTCATATGGACTTGATCGGCCCCATAAATCCAAGTGAAGAGGGATATAAATATATTATGACAGTAATAGATGTGATGACACGATATTTGATAGCCGTCCCGCTTCGCACGAAAACTGCTGATGAGGTTGCCAGAGCGTTCGTTAAAAATGTAGTGTGTGTTCATGGAGCACCACGCTGGATGGTCACAGACCAAGGAACAGAGTTCGTCAATGCCACTCTTAAAGGGATAGCTGAGTGGCTAAAGACGAAAAATACAACAACAACAGCGGATCACCCGTCTGCCAATGGGGTGATTGAAAGAGCCAATGCCACAGTAATAAAGTACTTAAGGAGTTTAGTAGAGGATAATCCGCAAATATGGGATTCAATGTTGTGCTTTGCCACATAGGCATATAACACAGCATATCACAGAGTGTTGAAGGAATCCCCATTCTACCTCATGTTCCTCAGGGACCCTGGTGTCCCATATGATGTCGTAAAACAGGAACCGATCTGCTAATCTGGATAACTATAAAAATGAAATGGCCATTAAGGCTAATCGTACCTTTAGGAGGTGTTTAAGGTACATTGAGGAAAGTCAAGAGGCCATGGAGAAGCAACAGACATCGAGAACAAAAGTAAAAGAGATTCGTACAGGAGATAGGGTTTATGTACGAAAGATTCCCAAGCCAGGAGAGCCTAAGAAACTTCAACCCCTATATGATGGAACTTTTAGAGTAAAAGGGAAGATTAGTGATGTGATAGTAAAACTGGTAGACATAAACACTGGGAGAGTCATGAAAGTTCACACAGACAGAGTCAGGCTAGCCCATGAAGATAATGTAGACGAGACAATGAGTGGTAATGTACGGAAAGCATATCCCATTCATGAGGGCACTCTACCACCAGAGGAAGTGCAGGATTGTGAATTGAGAGATATTTTAGACGTAAAAAGGGCGGGAGAAGGAAATGCCTCACAATTGCAGGAAACAGAGGAAAGTACTCCAAGTGTGCAGAGCTTGCACGAAGAGCAAGAAGAAGGTGCAGTGGCCGATTTGACTGATAATGCCGAAGGAGGAAGAGAAACCTATAGTTTAAGATCCAAAGGACAGACAACAGAATTACCTAATATTATGGATAAGCCTATTGAGAATCTAAAATAAAGTTAACCTATTTTACTGGTCCTACTGACCGTGATCATCAGTGGACTTGGAAGTCAAGCATGGGAAGACCTACCAGCGACAGCGGGACTTGCATTCACCGCACAATGTCAGGCCCACTTTACAGGAAACTCTTTTATTGTACCTTATGTTACTGACATAGATGAGTTTTATCAGCCCCTGATGCGTGCTCGTAAACTAGCTGCCAATGTTGCATGGTCAATAGGCCATATGGATAATTCATCAGTTATTGTTAACGTTTTACGAGAGACATTAACGTCTTTTGATTTGGAATTTGCTAAACTGTTTCACTCTCTCAATGATTATCTGTCTTCATTATTAAATGATGCCACCACCCATTCAGGATCTCACAGTAAGCGAGGAGCCTTTAATATATTGGGAACCATTTCTAACGCTTTGTTTGGTACAGCAACACAAGAGCAGATAGATCTTATACACCACCAGCTAGATAATATAGAGTCTTTCACAGAGGAGGAAAGAGTAGAGCTTAATTTACATTCTGAAATACTAAATGCCACTGTAAGAGACATGCGTGCCATGCAAAAAGCTATACAGCGATTAGAGAAGGCTGCTAATGTCTCTAACTATTTAGTTAGACAGGTTAGCTTATTGACACTAAAGAATGAGGAGGAAATAAGGATGACAGAGGCTATGAATGATTTGTCCCTTGCTTTAATAGACATACAAAATGATCATTTTGGTTTAAAGTTAGGTCTAGAGAAAATGTTGGCAGGAAAATTTTCATCATTCCTAGTTCCCAATTCGGTACTTTTCCACTTTTGAGAGAAGCTTCCTTGTTAAAACCTGGCCTGTTATATCCTGCACGTTTAGAATTTTTAGCTGTTTATCAGGATGCTATAACTGTAGTTCCACGAAGATCTTCTAGTTCTCAAACACTGAATTTCTACCTACTAGTACCCTTGAGGGGTGATCCTGATGACATTTTTGATGTGTATCAGATAACATCTCTACCTTTCAGAGCCCCAGACACACAATACTTTGTTCGTCATGATAGAATTGCTCAATATTTGGCGATCAGCCAAACCAGAAGACATTATGTAACACTAGAGTCATTTGACTTGTGCAGAGAGCATGGTCAATTATTAATATGTCCACCTATAAGACCAATATATGATACCTCTGTTCTAACGTGTGAAACTGCATTGTTTTTGGCTAAGCCTGAGGCTAGTAAGTTATGCTCAAAAGTTGTGCTGAAGAGTTTTAACCCAGTTTTCATCAGATATAAAACTGGTTGGGCTTTTTCTACGCCCTACCCAATTCCCTTCACTCTCATATGCCCTAATAAAGTAGAGTCTCAGTCAGAGCATGTAGCTCAAAATACAGGCTTACTCGCCCTAGGTGAAAGATGTAGTGCTCATAGCAGTGCATTGGTTTTGCCTGCTTATGCCACAGTTATTAGAGAGCAAGAATTAAAGATCACCCCCACAGCGATTCCCATTAATGTATCTCTGACGCCCTTAGAAAAATCAGTATTATTGAATTTGTCATTTCAAAGTACAGCAGATGATGTCGAGCTGGGTGACTCACTTCCACTGCAGACCCTTATCCATCGTATGAAGGTCATTCAACCCCTGCGTCAGCACCTGAACGCTGCTACACCTTGGACGACTTCGTTGTCAGGAGATGTCACGAGGACGTGACATTCTTGGCATCGGAGAATGTTGCCGCACGGCAAGCTGCGGCAACAACTACAGCCATACGGAAGACAACGATAATGCTGACAACGCTGATGATGGTGATGACGACTTGCACCAGGCATTCGGTGAGAACACTACGACTGACTCACCCACCATCCGACCACAACCACCCATACTACAACCACGTCATCCACAACAGTCAGTAAGGGATAAAGGATATCGAAAAATGTTACACGACAAATATCATTACCTGCGGCACCTTGAAAAGATGGAAGAAGCCGCAGATCAGTGATTGGTGAAGAATGAAAAATGAAAAGTGAATGAATAATGGGAATAATAAGAGGAAGTGCCGAGGCACATGGTTACTCTCATAGCCCTGTACTGTCTACACTAAATTAAATTTATGTGCTCCGGAAGAACGAGCTGGGTGCGGCCTAATGGAGTAGCATGTATCCTAATATATATAGAGATAAGAGAAGAGAGCGATGTTTAGGTGAATTAACGTTATATAGTGGACATTATTTCAAAATGTTGCGGATCAGACCCGACTAAGAACACTGAGAAGAAGTGAACGAAGGATATGTAGAGTACACGCCTACTTCCGGCCTCTGTACTTTTCCTGAGGGAGAAGCAGAAGGCTGGGAGTCAGAAGAAGCTGAGAGGGCAAGGAGTCGAGAAGGACCCGGGGAAGATCGTAGCTAGAAGGCCGCCTGAGCACCCTACCACGACGAGAGACTGGTGATGTCTTGGTACTCTACGGTATCAGTGAGCAGATTTTCTTGTTAGAGAACTTAGAGGAAAGTGGAAGTGAGAGAAGGAAAGAGAGAAAGGACAAGAAAGTGAAATACACTGTGAAAAATATTGAGAGTATACTGTAGACTCGTGGTAGGGTGTAACAGGACGGGCCAGATAGTTTGTATGATTGTTAAATTAACTTAATTGCTCAATGGTGAAAGGAACAACGATTATATAAAGTTAAATGTTTTTGAGGGAGAAGTATTGAGTTAGGGTACATGACTGTCTTAAAGAGTGATATTAATTTTGCAGAAATATATTGAAATAACTTGAGGTGAAGTGATAATAGAATAAAAATGTTACAGAGATTAATGTTCTAATAGTAATAATGCCAGGGTGACATTATAGTGTGCTAGAGTATTGTTCTTAGTATTACCCTATGTGTAAGAGAATATTACCTTTAGTATTACCTTGTATTTAACCATATTACTCTTGGTTTTATTTTAGTAAGAGAGTATTATCTTCAGTGATGAGTAATAATATTCGTGAACTGTAACTTGTTTAATGGAACTTAGTTGTACTGTTGATTACCATTGTAAGGTGGCATGATTTAATAGTTTTATTGTAGAGTAAGATCATAAAGTAGTTGTATAACTGGAGTTCATAGAGTGGACCAAATTAGTTGATTGTTTTGACTTAGTGTATAAATTGTACATAATTTGTAGATAAACACAAAGGAGAAAATTAGTTTGAGTAACCCTAGAATCCCTTCCTCTTAATAGGGAAAGAGACGCTCCCACGTAACGCCGGCCTTAAATGGACTTGTGATTACTTGATGTGTTATGTCGGGTTCCCCACTTGTGCCTATCCAGAGCTACCAAATGAAACTTAATTAAGATAAAGAGTAGAGTAAGCAAGTGGGGCGCGACAAGGGTGTTCAGAAAATCGAACCTTCAGGAACTTGAAGGGCAAAGTGCTTATTCGGTTCCACTACTGGTGGGAACTACACCATACTTTGCAATTCTTCTTAGGCCTTCTCAAACCCATGCCTTATTTCAGTGCGAGTTGCAATGCAAGTGGTAACTCCCACCTTGATCGCAGCAGGGCTTGACGTGGGGGAACTCACGTTGTGTCGGATCTCTCCACTCTGTTCGGAGGGAATCAAGGACTGAGATCGCTGAAAAGATCAAAAAAGAATTCCAGCCACAAACACCCTTGATTCTCCATTCTGGTGGAAAGCTTTTACCCAACATTGATGGTAGCGGCCACAGCGATCACTTGGCGATTGTTGTTACAGGGATTGGTATAGAGAAGATCCTGGCGATCCATACGATCCCTGAAGGAACAGGCGAAATAACGGGAGCGGCAGTGCTGAGGACTCTAGATGAATGGCAGGAAGTGAAGCCCTTGATTCCAGGGCTCTGTTTTGATACTAGAGCATCTAACACTGGGGTTCACAGTGGAGCTTGCTTTGTCACTGAAAGAGGACTCCAGGTCCCACTGTTGTTCTTGGCACGCAGGCACCACATGTGTGAACTCATAGTGGCAGGGATCTTTGACCTCTTTCCTCTCTTTGGTCGATTCAAAGAGTTCTGGAACAAAATTGATACAGATTCCCTCGATCCCTACGATGATGACCTAGATGAAAAATCTCAGTTGTGGATTGCCAACAGAGCCGAGGACATTGAACACTACATGCTCAGCCACATGGATCGTGCACAACCCCGTGATGACTACCTTGAGCTCCTCCAGCTGTCTTTGGCTTTCCTTGGCAAGAAGCCAGCACGGATGACCTTTCACCGTCCAGGTGCCAATCACAGAGCACGTTGGATGACCAAAGGCCTTTACTGCCTCAAGTTCTTCCTTTTCAGAAATCAGCTGAAGGATGCAGCCTCCTTCCCCTTCATATGACATTAAAAGGAGGCCATCAAACGCTCTGTGTTTTCCTCATCACCATCTATGTGATGCACTGGTTTGAAGCCCCAAATGCTGTTGACGTTCCAATCAATGACCTCAGTCTCCTGAGCAAGATTGAAGAATTCAAAGAGGTGGATCCCGTTGTTTCAAAGAAGGCACTGGACAAAGTCAAAAGCCGCCTCTGGTACCTCAGTGAGGACCTGGCTTCACTAGCCATGTATTTTGACAAAGTCTCTGCTGAGGAAAAGCAGGAAATGCTGAAAAATATGACCACAGCACGACCGAGGAAGAGGGGTCTGCGCCATTTGAACATGAAGACGATTGATAAGGCATCAGATCTGAGAATCTCTAAGTTTGTCACCCATAAGTCGAAAAACTCCTACCAGTGTTTGA
The DNA here is from genome assembly GCA_018397915.1 of Birgus latro. NCBI lineage: Eukaryota > Metazoa > Arthropoda > Malacostraca > Decapoda > Coenobitidae > Birgus > Birgus latro. Next base: position 11,232 of record JAGKTI010025309.1, read on the forward strand.
GCTGGAAACTCCAACAAGCATCAATGACCTCTGCCCCATTCCTGATGTCATGGCCCACCTCAAAGTGGTCAGTGACACTGCTGACAGGGCAGTCAAACGCAATAGACTACAACAGTGGTCTGACGAAGAATGAAGAAGAACGACAGCTGATTTTCCAGAGCCCTCTACGACTCGAACAAAAAATCTCAAATGAAATAAACTGATTATGCTTGTTGTATAGCTCAAAAATATTGTTTCTTCTTGTACCACATTGTTTATTTTTACCTTTCTTCAGCATACCTTCACGTACTCAGAGCAGTTAGATTTACAGAATGCAGGGGTAGTGAGGCACGACTTTGCATTGATAAAAAAACATAAATTTTTGTTTGAAGGCTTTGCTTGTAAAGTGGAATCGATTGCATACTTTGCCCACATAAATATCCCTTTTTTCCCCCCTCCCCTATAAGTGCTGAACATCCTAATACCCTAATACTCGTGTATATATTCTAATACGGTATGCAAATATCTTTCTTTTGGGAAGGTATTTAGTGTATATTTTAAATGCATATGCAGACTGATGCTTTCTACTGAAAAACCAACAGCATGCATGTCACGAATTTTCTGCATTGTAACGTTATGTTAAGTAAGTCGTGACATCGTCCTATAAATATGAATTGTCTGTTCAGCAAGGTAGCCGTTACGCCGGCGCACGCACCTCCCACGCTCGTCGCGCCGCCGATTCAAATGAGAGCTCAGTTTGACTGTAGACAAGGCGTGACGCGGGACGCCTTTCTAGGCTTGAGTGCTTTCTTAGCGATTTCAGATTTCAGCTTGTATTGGCGTGTCTCCTGCAGCTCCCACCCACTTTGGTGATCGTCACAGCAGCTCTGTTTCATCCATACCGATTAGTATTTTCTGGTTTTTCCTAGGCTTAAGCTTTTTTGAAATATTTAGCTGTTTGTCTGAGTGAATGAGTGCATTTCTTTCATTTGATTTGAATTGGAGTCATGTAACGCAAATTTATTTGCTTGTATTCAATACATTTACAGTTTGTTTTCTTGAGCTTTGTTAAGTGTAACAGTCGTGTTTAATTTTCCCACTTAATTAATATAGTTTTGCTACTCCACGTTAGCACAACTTTTTGTATTAAATCACGACTGGTACTTAGGCCAGCTTTTGGCAGTAATCCTTAAATCCATTGTGCTAGCTAGGAGTTTGGCTCAACCAAGATCCTGTTATATTTATTATTATCATTTTTTATTGTTGGGGGGAGAAACTAACTTTCTTAGAGGCCAACGGTACGATATTACAGCCTAATAGAGCGTCTAGTCTCTGCTGTGTACCGTTGAGAAAGTCTATAAATTCTCGACTCCAGAGAATTGGCGAAGTGAGCCAGCATAGAGTGAAATCGCTGCTCGATTTCACAAGTCTGTTCCCTCTTACAAGGATAAGGATAAAACATAAATATCCCCTGACATCTGGCGACCTCATTCCAGGATAAACTCCTAGCCTAAATTATTACCGAATCACTCACTCATACTTAGTCTCAGTTGTCACTCAGTCTCAACCAAGCGCGATGGAGTCTAGTGCATTCGTGCAAGAAGCTAAAGACATGGGGCTTACTAACCCCCAGGAAATTCGAGATTATGTCCTATCGCGCTTCAATCACGAGCAACAACATGAAAATGCCGCCCGTGAAGAGCGGAAAATTGAACATGAGGAACGGCAGAGAGAGAGGGAGGAACGGCAGAAAGAAACTGAACGCGAGGAA
>JAGKTI010025310.1:0-14029 GCA_018397915.1 Birgus latro
CACGTAGCTGTTCCCTCCTCAGTGCGGCTGGTGGCCGTTGCCAAGTCCCCTAGAACAGCGGGCGCGGAGCGGCAAGTGGCTGTCTCCTGCCCAGTGCGGCTAGGGGCCGTCACTGGGTTCCCATGCTCCTGACAGGCTGTTGGCGGAATGCGGCTGGTGGCCGTCACTGGGTCCCATGCTCCTGACAGACTGCTGACAGAATGCGGCTGGTGGCCATCACACGCCCGCCGGTGCAGCTAGGGGCCGTCACCGAGGAGTTGTGCCCAAGGAGACTGCACCCCTAATGCGGCTGGTGGCTGTCATCGGGCTGCGGGTGCGGCTAGTGGTCGTCACAGATGTCTCCCTTCCCTGTGGGATGGTAGACAAGGTGCGGCTAGTGGCTGTCACCTGCCTATAGGTGCGGCTTGGGGCCGTCACCTGAGTCCCATTCCCCAGGGGGACCACAGGAGTAATGCGGCTGGTGGCCATCACCAAGTTGCTGTCCCCCCTTGAGGAGGCAGTCGAGGTGTGGCTAGTGGCCGTCACCTGCATGCTGGTGCGGCTTGTGGCTGTCACCGAAACCTTGTCTCTGGGAGGGCTAATTAAAAAGGAGCTGCGAGTGCCCGTCTCCCCCCACGTACGGCTGGTGGCCATTACTTGGTCCTGCTGAAGGAGAGTAGCAGCAGCAGAGCAGCAGATGGCCGTCTCGTCCCTGCTGCAGCTGGTGGCTGTCACCAATGTGCTGTCTGGGGCTATGGAACTAGCCCCACCCTGAACCTGAGGAGCTCTGGCCTGGCTGGAGTGTAGTGCGCTATTACTGCATACTCCGGTTGGTGTTGGTTGCGGGCGAGAGGGGCATAGGGTAGTGGGGGAGATAATCCTCTGTGGGCCTGACTCCGCGCACTCCTTCTCAGCCTCCCTGTTGTTCCCTCGTGGGGTGGGGGTCACACCTTTGTCATACCTTCGTGGGTGGGGACTAACCTGGCGTGCATTTTAATTATTTTACCTAACTATTTACGTCAACACGTAGTGTCTTCATGCACCATAAGAGTCGAATTTTCTTGTCAAAAGACAGTCAGTTCGTAACAAAGTTTGTGCACAAAGCTTTTTTCTTTTTCTTTTTTTTTCACCAAAGGCAAGAACATAAATTTTACTACTCCACCATTAACCTTTTTTTTTTTCTCAGCAAAGAAACTATCCACATCGTAAGCACACACGACTCAATGTATTTATCTGATCGTTTGCATTTAAGCTTGGACACCACTTCGTCCAACAGCTTTACATTTTCCTTTGGAATAAGTGCTTTTCTTGTGTTCATAGCACTTTCAAGGTGCTAAGTGCTTAGGCATAACTAAAGTTAGTTTAGAACCACATGCTTAGAGTTCTGAGAGGAAATGAGGAGCAAGGAAATAAGCAAATAAACACTTTTCACAGCGACGATCCACAGAACACTGAGGCAGGCTGTGGGGCTGGCAAGTGGTATGGGACATGGGTCACGTGGGTCGGGTCGAGTCGAGGAAGCCAGTCAGCGACCGACAAAAGCATAACACAAGAGTTGTAAACAAATGCAGCCATCTGGAAAGCTAATACCTAAATGCACCCACTTCCCACACACTTTCCCTCACACAGTTGAGTGAAATTACTGTGCCGTTAAGTAATTATGGGAGAAAGTAAATGCCCGTGTTATTGTAAGATCATTGTTTCTTTTTGTCTTAAATTGTGACTCTACTGTACTGATGGATCATCAAGTCCACTTATTCTGGTGTTTTCCTTTACATGTTGTGCAATAAAACTCCTGCTCAAAATCCTTGAGCTTTTGATCCCAACAGCTTTCATGGCTTCTTACATCTAAATTATTCCAATTTATAAATCTCCAGTTAATATAATTCTTTTGATGATAGATGGATGGATAAATTCCTCTTCCATTCCATGTAGTAATGCCCTTAAACTCTGAATTTCTGCCAGATCTTCATATTTGCCTCTTTCCCAAGCATTTGTTTTGGGTGGCATGTATAAAGTTTCCACAATTACTTTCCCTTCAGATGTGTTAATCTCTGCAGCAGTCAGTTCTACTTGTGAGGGTATATCTATTTCTATTTCTTTGACTTGTAGATTTTTCTTTGTTAATATTATAATTCTTCTTCCTTTCCATAGATTTCTGTCTCTTCTCCATATATTGTATTCCTCTAAGTTTAAGGTAACATTTGATATCATTGGGGTTAATTTTGTTTCAGTTAGGCAAATAATCTGTGGTTCCTTTTCTTTGGTATAGTCTTTCATCTCTAATAATTTAGACAACATTCCATCTACATATGAGTATATCAACATAATTACCTTGTTTACACACTTGCCATAGCTTGAGTCTAGCTCCTTCCTTCTTTTTATTCCCTGTTGCTTAAGTACCGCTTTTGTATCTGCAAGCCAATTAGCTACTTTGTAAAAAAGTAATTGTGTGTGTATGTGTGTTGAAATCTTTTGCAACTGTTTATACTCCCCCATTTCTTTGTATATGGAATTTATTAACTAATGTATCATGAAATCTGTATGGAGAAGATACTTTGATTTTTTTTTTTTCGCAGAAATTGTTTGCACTCTTTTATTACTACCACTCTGGTCACTGCTTTTCTAAACTGGCTGTATCCCTTCTCCATTTTGTTAGGCACATAGCATCTGCCTAGCTACACCCCCCCATTTCTGCCTATCCATCCATCTATCATCCAATCCTACATTGCCCCATGAGGAGTGTAGGAGTCCGAGGCTAGGCAAGTTGGTTCTGACATTGTAGATGAGAGTGACCTGCCTCACTCATCCCTGAGTGGCATTACGTGTGTAATAAACCCCAACCACCCCTTGGATATAAACCTTCACCGGCTCAATCCGATTGGAGCTCCTTAATTACCCACCAAACCACCAGTAGTTCTTGCCTTTACTGAAGCAAGTAGGGTTGTTGACGTCCCCTCCGAGGCTAAGGGACAATAAAGGCCTCACAGAGCCCTCACTCATCACTGTTAGAACTGGCTGGCTGAGCAGGGCTGGCTGATGAGGCTGTACTGGTGGATGGGACAGGGCTAGCTGGCTGGGCCGGTCTGGTTGGATGGGCAGGACTGGCTGATGAGGCTGGACCGGTGGATGAGACCGGGCTAGCTGGCTTGGCAGAGCTTGCTGGCTTTTGAGACCTGGATGACCGAGGAGATGTGGCAGACATAGATGGTTCACCAGAACAAACAGACGTTGCCTGGAAAAGCTAGAGATTTTTGTTTGTCTAGCCTCTCTCCCTTTCGTTTTATAAGTCTCCCTGTAGACACTGATCCCCTTCTCTATGTCTCATACAGCTGGAGCACTTCATTCCAGGTTGGGGTTGTTGTCTTGAATATCATCATTGGCGGCTTGTATCGTGGTGAAAAATCTTCTTAGCATCTTCATATCCAGGCCCCTTTGTGGCTTTTCTTCTTCACTCTCCTCCTCTTCTGTATAGGCCCTCTGTTGCTCTGTCTGCATAAGGTCTTCATTCGATAGCGGCTCCTTGTGACTCTCAAGCAGTTCTTCAACATCAGCCTCATCCTCTTCAGTGAATCCGCACTCGTGAGATATCTGGACAGTATTCCTGCGCACCTCACAGATGTCATCGGAACACCCGCTGAAGTCGTTCACACACTCAGGCCACAGTTTTTGCCAGGAAGCGTTCATCGTTGTGTCCACTACCTCATGCCAGGTTGCATCAACATTGTGATTTGCCTTCTTGATGTTGTAGCCAGCCCAGAACTCCTTGATGGTGGGTTTATGAAGGACTTCAATGAAGTCAAGGAGTTGATTTATTGTACACCTTTGATACAGGGCCTTCAGGTTCTTGATGATGCCTTGGTCCATGGGTAGAATGAGTGAGGTGGTGTTGGGGGGAAGGAACATCACCTCGATGTTGTCCACCCAGTCAACCATGGTGTCTGGGTGGCTTCTGGCATTGTCACAGAGGAGTAGGAAATGGTTGGAGATGTTCTGCTTCCTCTCATATTCCTTCAGCGTGGGCGAGAGGTAGCTTGAGACATAAGACTGGTTGAGGGAAGTCATGAGCCAAGCCTTCTTATTGGACTTCCAGACCACAGGAAGTAAGTCCCTGCAGATGCCCTTGAGTGCACTGGGGTTCTCAGAGTGATAAATTAACCCAAGCAGCAGGGTGAAACGGTCCTTGGATGGCTTGAATCCTGGCACAGTCTTCTCTTCTTTGGCTACGAAGATCTTGGAAGACATCCTCTTCCAGTATAGCCTAGTCTCATCATAGTTCGGTACCTGTACGCAGTATTTTTATTCATCGTTGCTACTCTTGAAACATCCTACTTGCTTAACCTTTTGTACTGTACCTACAAACCCCATTAAGAAATAAAAAATGGAAATTATTGTAATGTTACCAATTGGTAATGTTTAACCATAAATAAAAGTAATCTAGTGAAGCCAACAGAATTAAAACATTTTAGAGTGAGGAAAGTACTGTCCAGTAACCAAAAATAAAAAAAATGCTTGATTTTTTCTGCTTAATCAGTGTCTGCTCAGAGTTCATGAACTGATAAAAAATTTTTAATTCTGCTGGGCCACTGCTGCAACATCCCACATAACCTAACACACACACACACACACACAGAACTAGCAGTGAAAAGGAGATAGCCTATTGTGATTATGTGGTTGAATGCGTGAGTGGTGGTCCCGTCGGATATTAGTTTAAAAAAACGCAAGTTTCGGCTCTAAAAATACAAGACAAAGAGTGAAAAAGAAAGTTTCCATATGGTTGAATCATGGCGGAGAGAGACGGAAGACTGTTTACAACTGGCGAGGGGGAATTTGTGGGCTTCACCGAGCTAAATGTAGGCAAAGGAAGTGATAAGCTGCAAGAAACAAGAGTAGCAGGAGTAGAGAAAGTGGCGGAGAGGAATGTCCAGGAGTTAAAAAAGGTATGGGAAGTAATTAAGCAGCTGCAGGACCGGACCATAGGGCAAGAGAGAGAGATCAAAGTCCTACAGAATAGACTGGAAAAAGTTAGCACACGTAGTGAGGAACAAGAAAAAGAAGTTACAGAATTAAAGGCGAATAACGAATCCGCATCAAATGAAATAAAACAGTTGAAGAGGGAGAATAAGAGGTTGGAAGAAGAAAAGGACAGAATAAAAAGTAAACTAGATGAATACGAATCAAAATTGAGGAGGCAAGATGAGCATATTCAGGAAATTAAGGAGCAACATAAGGGGTGGAAGAAAATACAGGAGGAAGGAAATGTAAATTTGAAGGAAATCATAGAACAACAAAGTAAGGAAAAAGTGGAGAAGGAAGTGGTTAGAGTACTAAGAAGTAGAGAATCTTTGGTCAGGGATGTAGCAGACAAGAAAAAATGTGTGATAATTTCAGGAATAAAAGAAAAACGAATGACAGTAAGATCTGAAAGAGAGAGAGAGGAACTGAGCAAGGCTAAAGAAATAATATCAGTGGTTATGGAAGGAAACAGTGAAGCCCAAGAAGAGATTGAAGAAGTGTTTAGGTTAGGAAAGTACGAGGATGGTGGGGCAAGGCCCTTGAAAGTAAAGTTTAAGTCCCAGGTAATAGTGAATGAAATCATAAGTAGAACGTGGAAATTGTCAGAGAAAGAGGGGTTTAAAAATGTTTGGATTAGGAGAGATGCAAATGAAGAGAAAAGAGCTAAATTAAAGGAGTTAGTAAAGGAAGCAAAGATAAAAAACGAACAACGAACGGAGAAAGAGAAGACAGAGTTCTATTGGAGAGTTATGGACCAGAAATTGAGAAAGTGGTACCGACGGAAGAAAGGAGAGACGAGAGTATGAAAAAAGTTTGAAAGTGGCGTACACAAACATTGATGGACTAATATCGGCAAGGTTAGAAGTCAATGATTTTTTGAGGGCACACGAACCTGATGTTATGTGCTTTGTAGAGACTAAATTGAAAGAAGATATTGATATTCATATGGGAGGTGGGAAATACAAATTATGGAGAAGAGACAGAAAAGAAAAAATGGGAGGAGGAGTGATGATAGCAGTGAAGGACAATATAAACGTAGATACTGTGGAAATTGCAGAGGGCAAGGCCGAAGCCATAAATTTGAAATTAGAAACTGGGGAGAATGGTAAGAGAGATATGGCAGTGGTATATGTTCCCCCTAAGACGAGAGCATGGAATGACGATGGATACCAGGAGATGTTGTCAGACATGGTTAATTATCTACAGAAAGTGATCGAGAAAAGCAACAATATAATCCTAATGGGTGACTTTAATTGTAAAGAGGTGAACTGGGAGGAATGGGACTCGGGAGGCAGCAAAGATTCGTGGGGCACTAAATTGTTAAATATAGCAGTGAATAATGTAATGACACAGTGGGTTAAAGAAGAGACACGATTCAGAGGTGATGACACACCAGCAAGATTAGATTTGATACTATCCAAAGAACCTGATGTAATTGAATCATTAAATTATCTGTGTCCTATAGGAAAAAGTGATATGTGGTCATTGAGTTCCAGATGATAATAGGGAACGTGGTGCCAAGAGATGAGCTTTATAGGCAAGGAAGATACAACTTTGGGAAAACAAACTTTGCAGAATTGAGAAAATTTTTTGAAAATGCGGACTGGAGACAATTCAGAGAAACAAGAGAGATACAGAGGAAGTGGGATATCTTTTTAGACCTCTACAATTTGGGAGTGGAAAAATATGTGCCAAGAGTAAGTGGGAAAGAAAACAGGAAAAAGGTGTGGTTTAATAGAAGGTGTATAATAGCGAAAAAAGAGAGGGACATGGCATGGAACAAATGGAGAAAGAGAGGTAATATCAGAAAAAAGGAAGAATATAAAAGAACTAGAAATGAATATACAAGAATACGTAGAGAGGAAGAAAGGAGCTTTGAAAAAGGTATAATTGACAAATGTAAGGATAAACCCAAATTGTTTTATAGATTTGTTAATGGCAAATTGAAGCAAAGGGAAGGAATCACCAAACTGAAAGTAGAAGGAGAGGTCTACAAGGATGCAGTAATGCAAGCTGAAGTAATGAACAAATGTTTCCAATCGGTTTTCACTAAGGAAAGGGAGTTTGTGGAAGGAGAGGGAGTGATCAGAAATGTAGTGATAAAAGATATAAAAGTGGAAGTGCAGGAAGTGTATAAATTACTGGGAGCTCAAGATGTAAGGAAGGCCCCAGGACCGGATGGAATCTCTAATTGGGTACTGAAGGAATGCAGAGAACAACTGGCGGATAAGATTCACAATTTAATTGTGTGCTCCTTGGAAGAGGGGAAAGTGCCTCGGGAATGGAAGAGGGCAAATGTGGTGCCAATCTATAAGGGAGGAAACAAGGAAGAACCCCTGAATTATAAGTATGGTTGCGAAATTGTGTGAGAGAATCCTGAAAGATAGATGGATAAAATATCTGGAAGAGATGAATATTTTGACTGAAAGTCAGTTTGGATTCAGAAGTGGAATGTCATGTGTTTCCAACTTGTTGAGCTTCTACTCAAGGGCGATTGACGTGCTACAGGAGAGAGACGGTTGGGTGGATTGTGTGTACTTAGATCTGGAGAAGGCCTTCGACAAAGTACCCCACAAGAGACTATTATGGAAATTAGAGCATATAGGAGGACTGAAGGGAAGCCTCCTGGAATGGATGAGAGACTTTTTGAGTGACAGACAAATGAGGACAGTAATAAAGGACAGGACATCTGGATGGAGGGAAGTAACAAGTGGTGTCCCACAGGGCTCGGTGTTGGCACCAGTAATGTTCTTGATTTATGTAAATGATATGGTAGATGGAGTGAACAGCTATGCAAGCCTGTTTGCTGATGATGCAAAGATCTTGAGAAAGGTAGAGGTTGAAGAGGACTGTAAAATGCTACAGGAGGATCTGGATAGGATATATGATTGGAGCCGGATGTGGGAAATGAAATTCAACGCAAAAAAATGTAAAATATTGGAAATGGGTAAAAGTACCAAGAGGCCATCATTGAATTATTTGATGGGTAATGAACCAATTAGAAAAGCGAGAGAAGAGAAAGATTTGGGAGTCCTGGTCCAGGATAGTTTGTCACCTGAAAAGCACATAAATAAGATAGTGAGAGAGACATATAAACTCTTGACCAATATAAGAGTGGCATTTCATTACATGGATGAGGAGATGATGAAAAAATTGATAGTGGCCATGATCCGGCCCAGGTTAGAATATGCAGCAGTAGTGTGGTCCCCACACAAAAAGAAAGATATAACCAAGATTGAGAGAATACAAAGAACAGCAACCAAGATGGTCCCTAGTCTGGCAGATTTGCCATACAGAGAGAGGCTGGATTTGCCCTCCTTAGAGGAAAGGAGAAAGAGGGGTGACATGATTGCAGTGTTCAGGACCATGATAGGAGTAGATAGAATTGACAGAGAAAATCTGTTTGTGTGGGATGAGAGAGCAACAAGAGGACACAGAATGAAACTAAAGAAGCCAAGCTGCTCGAAGGACATCAAGAAATATAGTTTTCCGTATAGATGTATAGACCTGTGGAATAGCCTGGACAAAGAGATCATCCAGTCTAAAAACTTAAATGAGTTTAAGGCAAAATTTGACTTATTGAGAAACAGAGACGGGACCCCACGAGTGTAGCTCATTTCCTGTATATCACAATTAGGTAAATACACACACACACACACAAAAGGCACAGTATTTTTTTTTTTATGCAAGGAAGAAGGAACCAAAGGCCAGGGCCCGCGTACTGTTCCTTCCAAGAAAAAGTAAAAACATTACAAAAGAGAGCCAAATTCAAGATCCATTCATTTCGAGATGCCTGGACACACTGCACTTGAAAGATTGGAGATCATAGGAAGTAGGGAATACAGACAGAGGGAGACAGTTCCAGAGTTGACCAGTTGCATAAATGAAGGACTGGGAGTAATGGTTAACTCTTGCATTAGAGAGTTGGACAGAAAAGGGATGAGAGTTTGTTGCTAGACGGGTACTACGTGCCCGTCGTAGAGGTGGAGGGATGCAAGCAGACAGTTCAGAGGAACAGTGACCATTGAAGTAGCGAAAGAAGAGAGATAAAGAAGCAACAGTGCGGCGAAGAGACAAAGGTTGAAGGGAATCAGTAAGAGGAGGAGAGTTAATGAGACGAAAAGCCTTTGACTCCACCCTATTGAGAAGGGCTGCATGTGGGGAACCTCCCCACACATGAGAGTTGTACTCCATACACGGGCGAATAAAACCCGTGTACAAGGTCAACATCTGTGCAGGGGTAAAGAAAGTTCGGAGTCAGGCCAGCACACCTAATCTCTTGGAAGCAGATTTCACAAGAGATGTAATATGTTCTTTCCAAGACAAATCCCGAGAGAATGAAACCCCTAGCATGTTCAAGGATGATGTAGGACTGAGCTGGACATTATTAAACATTAGTGGGTAATCCTGAGGAAGATTTTGACGGGTTGATAAGTGTAAGAACTGAGTTTTTGATGCATTAAAAATAACAAGATTATTTTTACCCCAATCAGAGATATGAGCCAAGTCAGACATTAGATGTGCCATAGCCTCATCAGTTATTTGCTGAAGTAACTGCTGAGATGGACGTTGCGGAAATCGAATGGAAAGGTGAAGGGTGGAATCATCAGCATATGAGTGGATAGGGTTAGATATACAGCTTAGAAGGTCATTGATGAATAAAAGAAAGAGAGTTGGTGATAGGACAGAGCCCTGAGGAACACCACTGTTGTTAGGTCTAGAAGAACGATGGCCATCTACAACAGCAGCTATAGAACAACCAGCAAGGAAGCTAGAGATGAAGGCACAGATAGAAGGATAGAAACCGTAAGAGGGCAGTTTGGAAATCAAAGATTTATGCCAGACTCGATCAAAAGCCTTTGAGATGTCAAGTGCAATGGCAAAGCTTTCGCCAAAGTCCCAAAAGGAGGATGACCAGGAGTCTGAAAGGTAGATGAGAAGATCACCAGTGGAGCGTCCCTGACGGAACTCATACTGACGATCAGAAAGAAGGTTGTGACAGGAAAGATGCTTTAAAATTTTTCTGTTAAGAACTGAGTCGAAAACTTTTGATACACAGGATGTTAAAGCAATTGGACGATAGTTAGAGGGTTGGGAATGGTCACCCTTCTTTGGGACTGGCTGAATGAGAGCAAACTTCCAGCAAGAAGGAAAGGTACAAGTTGAGAGACAAAGGCGAAAGAGTTTACCTAGGCATGGTGTAAGCACAGAAGCACAGTTCTTGAGGACAACAGGAGGGACTCCATCAGGCCCATATGCCTTGTTAATATTGAGGCCAGTGATGGCAGAAAATACATCAGCTGAAGAAATTTTAATGCCAGTCATGAGGAAGTCTGAGGGGGGAAGTGATGGAGGAACAGCACCGGAATCGTCTAAGGTAGAATTGGAGGAGAAAGTCTGAGCGAAGAGATCTGCTTTATCAGTAGAAGAAATAGCTACAGAGCCATCAGAGTAGAAAAGAGGAGGGAAGGATGATGAGGTAAAGTTGTTAGAAAAGTTTTTGGCAAGGTGCCAAAAGGAGCGAGAAGAATTCGAGTTGGAGAGTTGGGAACATTTAGCATGGATGAAATTATTTTTAGCAGAGCGAAGAACAGACTTAGCACGATTCCGAGCAGAAATATAAAGAAGATGTGATTCAGGGGTGGGTTGACTCCGGTATCTTTTAAAGGCCCTCTCTCTGTTGTGGACAGCATTAGAACAAGCATGATTAAACCAAGTCTTTCTTGCATTAGACAGAGGATATGAAAAAGGAATGTATGCTTCCATGCCTGAGAGAATAACCTCCGTAATGCGCAGGGCACACTCAGACGGCTCCCGGCCGTGGAAGCAATAATCATTCCAAGGAAAATCAAAGAAGTACTGCCTGAGGGCCTCCCAATCTGCAGCTCCAAAGTGCCACAGGCGGGGTTTCTTTGGAGGGTCCACAGGCTGTACTGGAGCAATAGGACATGTTAAGGTAATAAGGTTATGATCGGAGGAGCCCAATAATACAGTAATGACCTTCTTACTGTAGTGGCCACCATCCTTAATTGCCACAAAGCGTCAGCAGCTTGCTTATCCCACATAACCTAAACTAACCTAACCCAAAAAAACAGTGCAGTGATACAGTACTGACCTGCTTACTGCAGTAGCCACCATCCTTAATCGCTGTCTTAAGCACGAGAAGAAAAGCGTCAGCAGCAGGCATATTAGCACTGGCAGCCTCACCTATGTGATTTTTTTGGTGTTATACACAACAGCACATACGTACGTAAAGCATCTATAAAAACAAATTTTGTTTCACATCATTTTCATGCAGGTTAGGTCTGCCTCGTGTACAATTATCTCAGCACGGTTGCCTTCCACGTGTGCATATTTGTAGAAATTACCACAAATTACTCATTATTCTTGTTTCACGAAAATATATATGGAAATCATTGAAAAAACAGTTTACATTAGATATGGCTTTTTATCTGTGCAGGTTACCTAAGCCTTGGCTGCAGCATGCATTCATAGACTTCATACTATAATTATTACTACATACCTGTGATCTTGATGTTGTGGAGTCCTGCGTGCTGCTTGAAGTGCTCAAACCAGCCCTTACTAGCCTTGAAGGTCACATCAGGCTCCACCTCCTGCTTGCTCTTCAGGTCTTTGAAGGGAGACTAGGCCTTGGTGGACACCAGAGCTGTAGTGAAAGGCATGCAGCGGTGAGTTTGCTCATCAGTCCACAACTTCAGCAGCCTCTCCGTCTCCTCCAGGATCATTTCTCTCCCATGGGTTATCCTCTTGGCCATCAGCGTAGTTGTTGCCTTCCCGGCCTTCTTCAGGGTGGTGACGTGGCATTCTTGATTACCCTGTGGCAGCCCTATGTCCTGGCAATGGAGCTGGCACTTTCACCTCCCTCATGGTGTCGGACGATGTCAAGCTTCACCTCCAGAGACAGGCTGTTCTTGGAGCATTTTCTTTTTTTTTTTCTTCAAGGAAGAAGGAACCAAAGGCCATGGGCCTGCAAACTGTTCCTTCCAAGAATAAACAAAAACAGTACAAAAGAGAGCCAAATTCAAGATCCGTTCATTTTGAGATGCCCGGACACACTGCGTTTGAAAGACTGGAGATCATAGGAAGTAGGAAATACAGATAGAGGAAGACAGTTCCAGAGTTGACCAGTTGCATAAATGAAGGACTGGGAGTAATGGTTAACTCTTGCATTAGAGAGTTGGACAGAAAAGGGATGAGAGGTTGTTGCTAGACGGGTACTACTTGCCCGTCGTAGAGGTGGAGGGATGCAAGCAGACAGTTCAGAGGAACAGTGGCCAATGAAGTAGCGATAGAAAAGAGATAAAGATGCAACACTGCGGCGAAGAGACAGAGGTTGAAGAGAGCGAGTAAGAGGAGGAGAGTTAATGAGACGAAACGTCTTTGACTCCACCCTATTGAGAAGGGCTGTATGTGGGGATCCTCCCCACACATGAGAGGTGTACTCCAAACAAGGGCGAATAAAACCCGTGTATGAAGTCAACATCTGTGCAGGGGTAAAGAAGGTTTGGAGTCGGCTTAGGACACTTAATCTCTTGGAAGCAGAGTTCACAAGAGGTGTAATATGTTCTTTCCAAGATAAATCCCGAGTGAATGAAACCCCAAGCATGTTCAAGGATGATGTAGGAACGAGCTGGACGTTATTAAACATCAGTGAGTACTCTTGTGGAAGGTTTTGTCAGGTTGATAGGTGTAAGAACTGAGTCTTTGATGCATTAAAAACAACAAGATTATTTTTACCCCAACCAGAGATACGAGCCAAGTCAGACATTAGGTGTGCCATAGCCTCATCCCTTGTTTGTTGAAGTAATTGCTTGAGATGGGCGTTGCGGGAACCGAGTGGAAAGGTGAAGGGTGGAATCATCAGCATATGAGTGGATAGGGTTAGATGTACAGCTTAGAAGGTTATTGATGAATAAAAGGAAGAGAGTTGGTGATAGGACAGAGCCCTGTGGAATACCACTGTTGATAACGGTGGTTGTTTACAACAGCGGCTATAGAACGACCAGAAAGGAAGCTAGAGATGAAGGCACAGATAGAAGGATAGAAACCATAAGAAGGCAGTTTGGAAATTAAAGATTTATACCAGACATCATCGACAGCCTTTGAGATGTCAAGCGCAATGGCAAAGCTTTCACCAAAGTCCCGAAAGGAAGATGACCAGGAGTCTGAAAGGTAGGTGAGAAGATTGCCAGTGGAGCGTCCCTGACGGAACCCATACTGACGATCAGAAAGAAGGTTGTGATAGGAAAGATGCTTTAAAATTTTTCTGTTACGAATAGACTCGAACACTTTTGAGACACAGGATGTTAAGGCAATTGGATGATAGTTAGAGGGTTGGGAATGGTCACCCTTCTTTGGGACTGGATGAATGAGAGCAAACTTCCAGCAAGAAGGAAAGGTACAAGTTGATAGACAAAGGCGAAAGAGTTTACCTAGGCAGGGTGCAACCACAGAAGCACAGTTCTTGAGGATAACAGGAGGGACCCCATCAGGGCTATATGCCTTGTTAGTATTGAGGCCAGTGATGACTGAAAATACATCAGCTGAAGAAATTTTAATGTCAGTCAATAGGAAGTCAGAGGGGGGAGGTGATGGAGGAACAGCACCGGAATCGTGTAAGGTGGAATTGGAGGAGACAGTCGGAGCAAAGAGATCGGCTTTATCAGTAGAAGAAATAGCTATAGAGCCATTAGAGTAGAAAAGAGGAGGGAAGGATGATGGGGTAAAGTTGTTAGAAAGGTTTTTGGCAAGGTGCCAAAAGGAGCATGAAGAATTTGATTTGGAGAGTTGGGAACATTTAGTGTGGATGAAATTATTTTTAGCAGAGGAAAGAACAGACTTAGCATGTTTCTGGGCAGAAACATAAGAAAGATGTGATTCAGGGGTGGGTTGGCTGTGGTACCTTTATAGGCCCTCTCCTTGTTGCGGACAGCATTAGAAGAAGCGTGATTAAACTAAGGCTTTCTTCATCGCTCATTTTTGAAGGCTCCAACATGCTTGCATGTGTCGGCCT
>JAGKTI010025311.1:0-14028 GCA_018397915.1 Birgus latro
AGTAGACTATTTCATTATCATTGATGGTGTGATGGGTGATACAGTATATGTGGTGGAGACATTTCATGTTACTATCCAGCTGGCCCGGGAATGAGGAGTTGCAGGCCGAACGAATTTCTTGCTGTACCTAACTATTGCAGCGTGCTTGAAGAGTTAGGACAGCTGGGGACGTAACAGAAAATTGGGGGCCTGTCCGGGATCTCTTTGTGATTGTGTGCCACATGTCCATGAGCCCAGTGTGTGTGACCAGGAGAATCTGACTTCCTTGCCAGCCCTCCCCTCTGGACTACTGTGTTGTGGTGAGCCTTGAAATTATTTGTAATTATGGCAGAGAGTAATGTGCAAAACTTTATGACCAGTAGGGATGTGCATTCTCTATACCAGTGCACAAGAGAAGAGCTGAGGGAGTTAGCATGCATTTATGGCATTGAGTTAAAAGCTAATCTTAAGGAGGATATGCAGAGAGAACTGATAAAGGGTTTGATGGAATCTAGCATTTTGGGTGGAGAGCAGAGTGAGTGTGAAGAAGAAAATATGGAAAAGGATGAAAAGTGTATAGAAAGAAACAGAGAAATGACTGGTAGTGAGATGATGGAATGGAAAGTGAAGTTAATGGAGATGGAGATAATGTTACAGAGGGAAAAGAATTTGTTACAAGATAAAAAGAATCAAGAGGCTTTGAATCAAGAGGCTTTGATGAAAACAGAAGTTGAGTTACAGGAGAAAAAGAATCAAGAGGCTTTGCTGAAGGTGGAGATGAAGAAGTTGGAAGTAGAAAAAGGGGAACACAGAGGAAATTCAGCAGATATAAAAATGAAACTTATGCCAGAATTTGTAGAGGAAGAGGCTGAGGATTTCTTTATACAATTTGAGAAGATTGCCGAATTGAGAAGCTGGCCAAAGGAAGAGTGGGCTTTGTTGGTGCAAGCTAGATTAAAGGGCAAGGCAAGAGAGGCTTATGCTGGTTTGGGTATTGGTGAGTGCAGTGATTATGATGTTGTTAAAGAGGCAGTTTTACAGACTGTGGAGGTGGATCCAGAAATTTATAGACAGCGTTTCAGAGACGTTGGAAAGACACATAGTAACACCTATTTGGAAGTTGCTAGAGAGATTGTGCTGAAGTGTGGTAAATGGTTGAAATCTGAGGATGTGACAAGCAAGGAAGATGTGATACAGTTATTGATGTTAGAACATTTTAGAAATACTTTAGAACCAGCACTGAGGTATGAAATAATGAAACTAGGCTTTAGAAATGTGATTGAGGCTGGACGTAAAGCGGATCAGCTTGCTGTTGCGTATGAGATGAGCAGAGGTGCTCATAGAGGTAAATTTAACCAGAGCTGGGTTAAGAAGTCCACCAACTATTGGGGTGGTAAACAAGGTACAGCTAACCAAAACAGTTTCAAGAACTCAAATAATTTTCTGAAATCTAATGTTGGACATGTTCAAAGTCAGGCTGTAGAGTCACCTTTGTTTAGGAGTGATAAGGTCAGTAATGCCTCACATCAAAATAAGTCAGGAATCAAATGTTATAAGTGTGGTGATTTTGGACACTTAAGTATAAGTTGTAGGAAAAATCAGGTGCAACCCAAGTGTCTGCATTGTGGTAAAGTAGGTCACAGGAAGTATCAATGTTATAGTTTGAAGAATTCCAAGGAAGCTGGATTGACTGTAACTGGGAAGGAACATGTAGAACGATTGTTAGCAAATGTATGTACAGGATCCAAGGTGTTACCTGCAGTAGAGTTTAAGCCATTTATCACCAAAGGTCAGATGAAGGTGGGTGAGGGACAAGGAAAGGAGATTGTGATACTGAGAGACACAGGAGCTAACCTGAGTCTTGTACGTAAAGGTATTGCAGAGTGGAGTGATGAGTCCTTTACTGGTGAAAATGTTGCTGTTAGGGGTGTGAGTTCTTCAGAGCTTGAAGTGCCAGTACATTGTATGTGGCTTGAGAGTGGATTTGTCAAAGGAAATGTGAAAGTTGGAGTAAGTGAAGGATTGCCTGTGTCAGGAGTGGACATGCTATTAGGGAATGATTTGGCAGGCAATAAAGTTGTCCCTGAGCCTGAAATTGTGGAGAATCCTGAGGTTGACCAGGAAAGTGAAACCGTAGACCCAGAAGTATGTGAGGATGGTGAGAGACTTGAGGAGAGTATGATTTATCCAGCATGTGTAATGACAAGGGCTAGTGCTAAAAGAGCGGAGGAAGATGAGGGGTGTGAGTTAGACCTAAGCTCATCCTGGCTTTGTGAACCTGGAGATGAAGCAGAGCAGGTGGAAGGGAAGGAAGTAGAGACTTTGCCAGACTTTGTTGTGAAAAAGGAGGACTTAATTGATGCACAAAGGAATGATGAAAGTCTGAAGGCGTTGTGGAGTGAGGCTGAGAGGAATTCTTGATGGAGATGTGGGATATTATGTGCAAGACCAAATTTTAATGAGAAAATGGAGACCTGCTGATAGCCCAGTATCTGATCATTGGATGATGAAGACCCAAATTGTTGTCCCTAAGATGTACAGAAGTAAGATTTTGGAGTTGGCTCATGAAAGTAGTTGGTCAGGACATTTTGGTGTAAGAAAGACTTTGAGTAGAGTGACAGCACATTTTTATTGGCCAGGTGTAAAGATGAGTGTAACTAAGCATTGTAAGACTTGTCATACATGTCAGGTTGTTGGTAAACCTAACCAGAATATTGTAAAGGCACCATTGCACCCTATTCCTGTTGTAGATGAACCATTCAGCAGGATATGTATTGATGTTGTAGGTCCTCTACCTCGTTCTAAGCGAGGCAATCAATATTTGCTAACTATTATGTGTATGTCAACAAGGTTTCCAGAGGCAATTCCTTTGAGAAGTATCCATTCTAAAGTGATTGTGAGGGAGTTGGTGAAATTTTTCTCATGGGTTGGACTCCCGAGAGTAATTCAGTCAGATCAGGGCAGTAATTTCACTTCAAGGTTGTTTGGTCAGGTGTTGAAAGAGTTGAGGATTAAGCAGCAGTTATCGAGTGCCTACCACCCGCAGTCGCAGGGATGTGTGGAAAGGTTTCACCAAACTCTAAAGAAGACTTTAAAAATATACTGTACTGAAATGGATAAGGATTGGGATGAGGCAGTGCCACTAGCTTTGTTTGCCATAAGAGATGCTGTACAGGAGTCCACTGGCTTCAGTCCATTTGAACTTGTGTATGGACATGAGGTCAGGGGACCTCTGCGTATGTTGAAGGAGAAGTGGTTGGGAAATCATGATGTGCCAAATATGCTGGATTATGTTGCTATGTTTAAGGAGAGATTGTTGAGAGCTAGAGAGATTGCCAGTGAGAATTTAAAGGAGTCACAGACTAATATGAAGACCTGGTATGATAAGAAGGCACGAGATAGAAGTTTTCAGCCTGGTGATAAGGTGCTGGTGTTGTTTCCATTCCAGGATAATCCTTTGAAAGCAAAATACTGTGGGCCTTGGGCCATTAAGGAGAAAGTCAGTGATGTAAATTACATAGTCAGAACCCCAGGGAGATGGAAGGGAACTCAATTGTGTCATGTAAATATGATCAAGCCATACTATGGTAGAGAAGAAGTATTGGATGTAAATGATGAAGTAAATTGTGGTAATGTTGTGAAGGTGGAGAAGAGTGATGGTGAAGATGATGACTTGATGAATTGTGAAGGTCAGAGTTTGGAAAATTCAGTCATATTAAATAATTTGGATGAGAAGTTGAAGCATTTAGATAAGGATAAGAAAGGAGAGGTAAAAAGAATTGTTAACAAGTTTAGATCTTTGTTTCCTGATGCTCCTAGAAGAACCCATGTTATTGTGCATGATGTGGAAGTAGAGGATGTAAGGCCAATTAAGCAACATGCATACAGAGTGACTCCACAAAAGAGAGAAATTATGAGGAAGGAAGTAGAGTACATGTTGAAAAATGATTTAATTGAGCCAAGTAATAGTCCATGGAGTTCACCCTGTGTACTTGTACCTAAGGCTGGAGGGAATAGTTACAGATTTTGTACTGACTTTAGAAAAGTGAATACTGTAACTAAGACTGACTCATACCCTATTCCCAGGATTGATGACTGTATTGATCAGTTAGGAAATGCTAAGTATGTGACAAAGTTAGATTTGCTTAAGGGTTTTTGGCAAGTTGGATTAACTGATAGGGCTAAGGAATTGTCAGCATTTGTTACCATGGATGGGTTGTATCAGTATAAAGTTTTGCCATTTGGAATGAAGAACAGTAGCAGTTGTTTTCAGAGATTGGTTAATGCAGTGTTGAGTGGAGTGAAGTGTTGTACTGTATACATTGATGATATAGTACTGTATTCTGATACATGGGAGGAGCATTTGAAGTTGTTGGATGAAGTATTTAGAAAGTTAGATGATGCAAATCTCACAGTGAATTTAGCAAAGAGTGATTTTGTGAAGGCTTATGTGGACTATTTAGGATTCAAAGTAGGACAAGGACAAGTAAGGCCATTGGATGCTAAGGTGAGAGATATTGTGAACTTTCCTTCTCCAACAAATAGGAAAGAATTGTTGAGGCTTTTGGGAATGAGTGGGTATTACAGAAGATTCTGTAAGAACTTTTCAGCTGTTGCATTGCCATTGACCAGGTTGTTGTCAAAGAAGGTGAAATTTATGTGGAGTGAGCACTGTGTGGAGGCTTTTAAGAAAATTAAGGATATGCTAGTAAATGCACCCATATTGGTCACTCCTGATTATGATAAGCCGTTTAAATTGTATGTGGATGCCAGTGGTGAGGGAATTGGAGGAGTATTAATGCAGGAAGTGGAGCAGGTTGATCATCCTATTGGGTATTTTTCTAAGAAGTTGTTACCATATCAGATGAATTACAGTACTGTGGAGAAGGAGGCTTTGGCATTGCTTATGTGTTTGAATCATTTTGAAGTGTATGTGAAGGGTACCATGAGGCCCGTGCAAATTTTCACTGATCATAATCCTCTTGTATTTGTAAATAGGATGAAGAACTCTAACCAGAGGTTAATGAGATGGTGTCTGCTGTTGCAAGAATATAATTTGATTGTGACTCATGTAAAGGGAAGAGAGAATGTGATAGCAGACGCTCTCTCTCGCGTTCCTGAGAGATGTGAATCCTCTTGAAGGGAGAATTCACATCTTTACTGGAAGGGGGGTGTTACGAGGAGTTATCCCATTTTTTCATACAGTACGTTTTCTTTTGTTGTGTATCATGAATGTAATGAATATTATGTTTATTATTATATAATGTGATTGTATATTGTGTTGGAGTTTATCTTTGGAGAATGTAGAAATGAATTAATATTTGTGAAGTTGTTAAGGGTTAACATGTAAGGTTATGTTGTTGTATTGTGATCCCGTTAGTGAGAGATATGTTATGTTTGTACGAGGAGGAGTGCGTGGCTTCTCTCTCTCTTGGTGGCTAGCGGCGTGTGAGGAGGTGATCTGGGTTTCTGATCCGGTGGGCGTGTTGGAGGAGACACGTGGTGATTTTGGGAGAGCAGCGTGGTCACACAGTGTGAGGTGTTATACAAGGGAAGTGGTGAGATAATTATGTGAATATATTAATGAGTATTACTTGTGGGAGGAGAATATACAGGTGTTGGAGAGAGAGAGCGTGGTGTGGGTGGCCACAAGATAGCCTATGGTGCACGTGGTGGTGTACTTGTGATAGTGGAGATTATTATTGTGTGAACCATTATGGAGCATTTGTGTGGTTAACATTATAGAGTAACATGTGAGGGAGAACGGTTAATCATTTTGAGATATTATGGTTATTACTGAGTGTCATTTGGTGTTAAGATAATTGTGGGGGTATAGTATAAGTGATCTAAGCATATTCTTTATTTGAGTATCAGTGTATTTATTTGTAAATATATGTAAATAGTGTAGTAGACTATTTCATTATCATTGATGGTGTGATGGGTGATACAGTATTTGTGGTGGAGACATTTCATGTTACTATCCAGCTGGCCCGGGAATGAGGAGTTGCAGGCCGAACGAATTTCTTGCTGTACCTAACTATTGCAGCGTGCTTGAAGAGTGAGGACAGCTGGGGACGTAACAATTGTTATAAATATGATTATTGTATTGCACGTTTTATATCTTGTGCAAAGCGTTTGTTTGTCACTCTTTCATTAGGAGTTCATCCCTGTAGGATACCGGTGATATTCATTTGTGAAGGTATTAAAAAAAAAAAAGAGGATTAAAGCTCTCTGGGAAGAACAAAGTAAAAATATATTCACCCACTAGCAGCTGCAGAATGATGTGAATGCTGGCGTCACCATGCCCTGTCACCCTCGGAGACTCAGCGCCGTGGTGATGGATCAGCGGTGAGTATGATGAGTGAGGTGAATGGTGAGTCAGAGCTGGTTTTGTTTCTGCGTTGTCCGTCCTGTCACCACTGAATCAGCGCCTCCTCACTCTCTGCTGCGTAGGTTGGTTTGCGCCTACTTCTTTGCTTTTCTTAACTTGTAGTGTTTGATTTTTCTTACTTCTCTAGCATTTTAATTGTAGTTTCTTGCTGTATGGTGCAAACTTGTAGCCAGTCTTGGTTACTGTCTCACCTGCTTGTACTGTGGTTAACTTGTAGAATCGTAGTATCTTATTTTGATTGTGGAGTTGAATCTTAAATTGTTTGTTGATTGTTAATAGAGGCATTAATCGGCTTTCATTTATCACTGTCGTTTTTTGTTGTAGAGGTTCAGGGTTGTTGGCTGATTTATCTAAAATCGTAAAATGTCGAATTGCTTGAACTTGTAGTAGTTCTTGTTTTCTGTTTTGTTAACGAAGACTCAACTGTAGATGTGGTTCGTACGATTACTGCCACCAAATAATAATGTCGTAGCCATCGCCGAGCATTTCTCATAATGTGTTAGATTGCAGCGATTTTAGGAGAGAATGTTTAAGTTGTTCTTGTCGGGGATGGCAGGAGAAGATAAAGACGAGTTTGGGGTTTGACTGTAGTTTAGTTCTCCAGAGGGAGTATCTCTCATGAGCAGTACTGAGACGAGAGTGGTTTTATGCTTCCTAACTCCGTGCACTCTGTTCCTGCCTTTCCCAACATCCCTCTCTCTCTCCTAACCCCTTCCGCCCTGTCTCTCCCATTTCCTCTGTATATGATTGGATGCGTCATGCATAAGGGCACGTGTGTTTAACTTTCCAAGCCTGTGGAAATTTTCATCAGGCATCATACTGTGCTGTGTGCAAAATTCCCTAACTGCAGAATGTGCACTGCTGTTTCCTCTTGATTTCGCTCGAGCTTAGGCACGACTCCAACCTCTATACTACATTTTAACAATATATGTTACTTACTTTTATGTAGTGTGTTATATTTTAGTGTCCTAACATTGACAGTGTAGAGTCGAAAGTTCAAGTGAAGAAGGCACGACCCAGAAGCATGCAAGAAGCTCTAGCCAGGGCTCTAGAATTTGACTTCTACGTCAGGTTAAGTATATCCACTTTTCATGTAGGTCGTAGTGCGGGATTCAAGGCAAGAAAGGGGCAGGTACATGAAATGGAAAAATTTGAAGGAAGTTGCTTGTATTGTGAAAAACCAGGATATAGGAAAGAGGACTGCTACTAGTGGAAGAGGGAACAGGAGAAGACCGGAGGAGGTTACTGGTTCTGCGGGAAGACAGGACACAGAAAGGAAGATTGTTACAAATGGAAGAAGGAGCAAGAAGAGATCAGTGTAAGAAAATCTACATAACAAAAGGGTGTCGGACATATGGTGAAGTGGGACACTTCAGCTATGATTGTCCAAATGAGAAGGATGGCAAGGAGAATCTATCTATCTTTATACCTAGGCTGCTTCCCCCAAGTAAAGGGAGGTAGCCGAGACAGGTCAACACACTACCAATTTACTCATCCACTCATACACATTCATTCGCATCTTAGCCCCAAAGGAGAAGGGACAGATCCTCACCGCACCACACCGCACGAGGGTCAACTACGCAGTGCAGTCAGTGACATCCGCAGCAGGGCCCGACAGCAAAGCTTGTTTACCCCTGCAACATCATAATGGATCCAGCCCCTTACCAGCATCTGACCTGATCAGCTGATCAGACAAAATGCTGGAGAATATCCCCTCAGGGCTGTCATCATTTATTCATTCACAATTTCCCTCCATTCATTTCTATCATGCACAGCCACTCTTCCTTGCTCAACAGACAACCCTTTCGCATCCAACGCTCTCTTCACACTGTCCATCCATCCTATTCGTGGTCTTCTCAGCCTTACACCTCTCACACCAGATCTAGTTATCTTTTTCACTAATCGCTCATTATCCTTTCTCTCCATATGCCCAAACCATCGCAACACTCTCTGCTTAACTCGATCAGCCATCTCCCGAACAATTCCAGTTCTCCTTCGCACTTCATTTCTCACTTGATCCATATGCCTCACTCCACACATACTCCTCAGACTCCTCATCTCCATTACATTCAAACTTTTACTCTCTGCTACACCAATATTCCATGTTTCAGTCCCATATAATGCAGTCGGTACCACAATACCCTCATACAGCCTTCTCTTTACATCCATGCTAAGTGAACGACATCTAAACACTTTCATTCCTCCCAGCACCTTTCCAACTTCATTCATTCTAAACTTCACTTCTGCATCTATTCTTCCATCCACAGCAACATGTGACCCTAAATACTTAAAACACTCTACCTCCTCAAGCAACTCACCATTCAAAACTATATTCATCCTCCTACCATCTACCAACCTCGTACACTTCATCACTTTACTCTTGTTCTCATTTATTTTCAGCTTCCTCCTTTCACACACCCCTCCAAACTCCTCTACCAACTGTCTCAATCTCTCCTCTGAATCAGCCACCAGTGCAATATCATCCGCAAACAGCAGCTGCTTCAGATTCCACTCTCTACCATCATTCATCAAACTCAGTCCTCCACCTAACACTCCTGCATTCACCTCCCTTACAACACCATTCATATAAATATTAAACAACCAAGGCGACATCACACATCCCTGCCGCAGTCCCACTCTCACAGGAAACCAATCACTCACAGTATTTCCCACTCTTACACACGCTCTACTATTTACATAAAAACTTTTCACTCCTATTAGTAACCTGCCGTCAAGCCCATACAATCTTAAAAAATTCCACAAAGCCTCCCTATCAATTCTATCATATGCTTTCTCTAAATCCATGAATGCCCAAATCACATCCTTACCTTTCGCCAAATACTTTTCACACACCTGTCTCACAGCAAACACCTGATCCACACATCCCCTCCCTCTCCTAAAGCCACACTGCTCATCACCAATCACTCCCTCTGTACCCTCTCTAACTCTCTTAATTAACACTACTATACACATTACCTACAACACTCAACAGACTTATACCTCTAAAGCTAGTAGATTCATACTTATCACCCTTACCTTTATACAGTGGGACCACACAAGCACTTGCCCAGTCAATTGGCACCATACCTTGCACAAAGCACACATTCAACAAACTTACTAACCATACAACAATAGTTGCTCCACCACCTTTCAGGCATTCCACAGCACAGTCATTCATACCTGCAGCTTTCCCTGTTTTCATCTGCTTTACTGGCTCTTGCACTTCCTCCAGCGTGATCAAAGATTCATTCATCTCTCCCAACACATCTATTCCTTGCACCCTTACATCTGCCACAATCTCAGCCTCCCTTTCCTCCTCTACATTTAGCAATCTTTCAAAATACTCTGCCTATCTCTTCCTTACTGCATCCATCTCAATTAACATCCTTCCATCCTCTACTTTTATTCGCTCCTCCTTCCCAGACTCTCCCTTTCACACACTTTTCATCTCCTTCCACAACATTTTCTTATTCTCTTGAAAATTCTCAGTCAACCGCCTACCCCACCTCACATCTGCTGCCACTTTAGCATCATGCACAACCCTTCTCGCCTAATCCTCTTTTCCTTATACCTCTCTTATGACACCTCATCCTTCCTCTGCAGAAATTGAGAAGGATGAGGGTAAATTGGTAAAGGCTGGTGAAAAGAGGCAACAACCAGCCATTTTTTTCCCAAGAAGTCTCACCACTCAGGAAATGCAAGAGAACCTTGATCGAGAGTCTGCGAGTAGACGGAAGAACAGAAGGAAAGAAGTGTTCCATGGTGATTGATTCAGCCTCAGAGCAGACTTTTGTGAGGCCTGATGTGTTACATCATTGGTATCTGCCTGAGTCATCAGAACAATTGTGTGGTGTAACTGGGCACTGTGCAGATCTGAGGGGATCCTTGGATGTCCGGATTGAAGTGGCAGGGGAAGAGACCGCGCTTCCAGTCTATGTAGCTGAAATGGAGCATCCTTGCCTTCTTGGTCTTCACTATCTGATGTCCATGAGATTTGAGCTAGACTTCTGCTCCATGAAGGTGAATGTGCAAGGAAAGTTGGTTCCTGTCATGACAGTGAGACATACCAGTTCTGGTGGTGATGTAAGGGTGTTCTGAACTACAGTGATACCCCCAAGATCAGAACTACTGCTCCAGTGCAAGGTGAGTGACTCTTTTGACAGCTGTCTAGGGGTGGTGGAGCCTAATGTACAGTGCAAGACGAAGGCCGGAGTGATGGTGAGGAAAACTTTGGTGGAAACAGGTGCAAGTGAAGTGCCTGTTTTGGTGGCTAATTTCTCCCGAGAGCCATAGAAGATCAAGGAAGATGGGTATCTGTCAGACTGTTTACAAGATCTGTTTTCAAGGAGTTGCCAATTCCTGGATGTCTCACAAAAGCTGAAGTTGAGGCAGCTGCTGACGAAGTTTGCTGATGTCTTTTCCACTGGATACCTAAACCTGGGGTGCACTGATCTGGTGGAACACTGTATAGACACCAGGGATCATCACGCAATTAAACAGCCAGCACAACTGCAAGAAATGGAAAAGGTGATGGAGAATCTCCAAAGTCAAGGAGTGATAGAAAAATGCAGCAGTCCTTGTACATCAGCAGTGGTTCTGGTGAGAAAAAGGATGGCTAAGTAAGGTGATGTGTAGTTTATCGAGCTCTGAATGACGTGACAGTGAAGGATGGATATCCCTTGCCAAAGAGTCTTGACACACTGGATGCTCTGTCAGGTGTCAAATAGTTCTCCACTCTAGATATGAAAGTAGGATATCATCAGGTCTAGGTTGCAGAGAAGGACAAGGAGAAAACAGCCTTTTCATATAGGCAAGGTTTATGGCAGTTTAAAGTGATGCAGTGTGGCCTGTGCAATGCCCAAGCTGCTTTTGAGCATTCATGGATCACATACTGGAAGGCCTGCACTGGCAGACAGCTCTCGTCTATCTGGATGATGTAATAGCATTTGGATGGACTTTAGACCAGGAATTGGAGAGGCTGTCAGAGGTGTTCAACAGCATCAGAGCAGCGCACCTCAAGATGAACCCAAAGAAGTGCTACTTGTTACAGAAGGAAGTGAAGTCCCTGGGACACATTGTAGGTGAGGGCAGCATCTGTACTGATCCAGAGGAGGTGGCAGCTGTGGAAAACTGGCTGGTTCCAACTTGTGTGAAGAAGGTACGGAGTTTCCTGAGTTCGTGTACCAACTACCAGCATTTTGTTTAGAATTAGCAGTGATAGCTTCACTTCTGCACAAGTTGTTGAGGAAGAGGCAGAAGTTTGTGTGGACAGCTTTAATTCAAGAAGCCTTCGAGAAACTCAAGCATGGGTTGGCAAGCTCTCCAGTATTGCTGTACCCAGATCAGAGTCACCCATTCATTCTGGACTGTGATGCTATTGACAATGGTATTAGTGGAGTTCTGTCACAGAAGAAGGATGAATAGGAGTATGTGATGGCGTATTATAGCAAGAAGCTCAGCCCACCGGAGCGGAACTACTGTGTGACCCGTATGGAGCTCTTGGCAGTGATGAAGAGCCTTGATTTCTTCCATCACTACTTGTATGGGTCCTACTTCATCATCAGGACCGACCAGTGGCACTCAAGTGGCTGAAGACATTAAAGAATCCGGAAGGACAACTGGCACTCTGGCACAGAAAGCTAGACCAGCACAATTATGAGGTGCAGCACCCCCCTGGGCGTGTACATGATGCTGGCAGGAACAAATGGAAAGAGACCATAAATTACCCGCTTTGCTGATGGCATATCGGTCTGCATCCCATGGGTCTACCGGCCACACCCTTGTAAAACTGATGCTGTGCCATGAGTTATGCTTAACCGTTGACTTGTTAATGGGAAGACCACCTGGAGAAGAGCTGCTTACAAACACCTCCAGCTATGAGAAGCATCTTCAGGAAAGGCTGGCTGAGGTATATCATCAAGTGTAAGGAGCCCTTTAGTTTTCAGGAGAGCTGATGAAGTGCAAGTATGATGCCAAGGAAAGTGTGGTGAGCTTCAAGGATGGTGACAATGTGTGGTTAAACAATCCTCGGCGGAAGAAGGGACAGTCACCAAAGCTGCAGAGCCCAAGGGATGGGGCTTACACTGTTTTGGACCGCCTATCAGACATTACGTACCGGTTTCGGGAAGGTAGGAAGGCTTGCCCAAAGACTGTACATGTGAATCGTCTGTGGTGATACCATGGGCCAGGACAGTACAGCTGGGACGTCTACGAGGAATCGTGCTCTCCCTCAGCTGGGGATGTTGAGGAGGACCAACAAGCTGAATTACAATAGAAGGGTGACAGGTTCATGGGGGAAGAAGTGAGTCAGGAAGGGGACCAAGACCTTCCAAGAGTGGACTGTGTGGAGGAGCAGGGACATTGTCGGAAGTGGCATAGTAGAAGACCTGATGAGTTGAAGGATTATTTTGCATATAATTAAATGTTTAGTTTGGATTAAGGATTACGTTTCTATACATTGTGTAGTTTTGTCGGGAGGACGGGTTAGTGTCGAGAAGCGTGATATGCTAATTAGGAATTACTGGTAGGTTCTCAGTGCTTGTCGTACTTTCCCCTTTACGAGTCAGAGTTGCCAGTTAGCCTGCTTTTTGTGAGTGGAGGTATTTTGTAAGTTGTACATTGATTTTTGTGCTCCTTTTCTCTAGAATGTTTTATTTATGTTGTTAAATTATGTAGTTATCTCAGTTGCTTTGAAAAAATGTTTCCCAGAACTTGCCCCTGTTCTTGCTAATTTATTCAGAATAAGCATACTCACTTCTTTATTTCCTAATTCATGGAAAGAAGCCAATATCCACCCAATTACAAAGAAAGGAAGTTCCTCTGAACCCTTTGATTACAGACCAGTAGGTGTCATATTCTATCGGTAAAGTATTTGAACTTTTAATCAATAAGCACATAGTTAAGCACCTTGAATCCAACAACTTAATTAGTGATAGACAATATGGTTTTTGCCATGAAAGATCCACCATTGATATACTCAATCTTCTGACTCACACCATCCATCAGTGAATCGACCTACATGGAGAAACTCATGCAGTACCCCTTGATATTTCTAAAGCTTTCGACAGAGTATGGCACCGTTCCCTGCTGTCCAAACTCCCTTGTTATGGTCAAACATCTTTTGTTGCTCTGCTTGCCTCATATCTCAGCGACAGAAAAATAAGAGTAAAAGTAGATGATATATATATTCCAATTTCCACTCAATGAAAGCCAGCATGCCACAGGGATCAGTTCTGGCGACAACCCAGCTCCTGGTTCATATTAACGATCTCTTATCTGTCACCCACAATCCCATCCAATCATATGCAGATGACTCAATACTTCATAGTTCATTCACACTCAGACACCCATTTACATAGTCTGATATCTCTAATTCTCAACTCATTACAGCCATCTCCATAAATCAAGACGTATCTATGATAAGTGAATGGGGACAAAACAACCTTGTCTCATTTAACGCTAGTAAAACCAAATACATACAATTTACTAATAGACAGATATTGCCAGATTCATATATTACCTTCAGTGCTACTAATATTCCCATCTCCAAAAGTATGGAAATTCTTGGCGTCTCACTTAACAATGCCCTCAGCTGGACCTCTCATGTCAGATCACTTGCTAAACCCGCCTAAAATAAACTTCAATTATTGTACAGAGTC
>JAGKTI010025312.1:0-14028 GCA_018397915.1 Birgus latro
GTCTGATAAAGTTGATCAAAGTTTTCTATATGATGTTACCTTTTCTATCATTATACTTGCTGTCTATTGACGATGATGGTGGTGGTCGTGACGGGGTGGTATGCACGTGCGGGGGAGGCATTATTTATGTTGGTTAAAGGATTATTGTTATGAGAGACGGAGAGAGAGAGAGAGAGGGGGGGGGAGGGAATTGTGTGTGATGTGGAGAAGGTTGGTGTGCGGTGGTTTTTAGGATGCAAGGTTGAACAAGATAAGATAATGGTTAGGATGCAGCATGGTTAAGGTAAAGGATCACGGCTGTTTGCTTTCCCTGGTGATGTTGATTATGATGAAGGATCACGGCTGTTTGCTTTCCCTGGTGATGTTGATTATGATGAAGTTAATTATGATGTTGTTAAGGAAAAGTATAAACAAAAGGCGAAGTACTGGAAAGTTTAAAAGGTGGGAGATGTGGACTGCTGGGTGTTCAGAGACACCGATGATTCTGATGAAGGAATTTTTAGCTGACTGTTAAACTATAACGGGCATTTTCATATTTCTCACTTCACTGCTGTAATTCACTAAATTGGAACTTTACAACAAAAGCAATCTTCAGGATATTTACTGAGAACTTATCGAAAACGGACATAAAGAGGGAAGACTTCGAAAAAGAACTTACTGTACTGACACCACGAAGTTAAGGAGCTACTCAGTTACACCCAGTACACTTAACTACTCAGCTACACCCCACTACATTCAGATACACCCCACTTCATTTAGGTACACCCCGCTATATTTAATTACGCTATATATTCCCCACTACACTCAACCATACCCTGGTACACTCAACAACTCTCAGCTATACCCCACTGCCTATACATCTCACTATATTCCCCTACACTCCAGTACAACACACTAAACTCAGTTACACCCCACTACAAGGCCTCCCTCCGCCCCAGCTCCCACCACATCCCCAGGGCCGTCACCACTGCACCCGGCCCTGGTACCCTCGTATCTCATGGGGTTGAACTGTGAGTGGGGAGGGTGGCGGTGAGTAGGGAGGTGGATGGAGCCATGTGTGTCACGATATAGTGAATGGAAAGCCAACTTAATATGAGTTCAGTCGGTTGCAAGGACAACTGCACGCCCTGTGAGTTACCCTTACAGTACGAGGACATTTTTTTTACCCATGTAACGAAGTATCCGGTATATGAAAGCGACAACACCCATCATCTGAATGATATTATGCTCGCCCTTCCTCACCACACACCATCCTCGCAACCCGACCCTCCCATTTCTTTCCACCCACTCTTCTCATTTTCCATCACACCTCTCACAGAACTCCCATCTTCGCAGGATGTACACCCACAATCAAAAGTTCGCCGACAGTCCCTGTCAGGCATATGTTTCTACAGGCTGCCAATAGGTGGCGCAACGTTCTAGCACGAGCGAAGTGGGAAGTGGAGTCAGTCAACGAAACTTGAGGAGAGGGAAGCGACAAGGGAGGGGTACGAACCCGTGGCGATCGGAATACAATGCATCTCGTGTGTTTTGCTGTTATCAATAATACATTGTTATATCCAGACTATTATACAAAACTTATTATAATTCACCTTAGTTAACGTAAATAGATCTTCCACAGCTGAAAATACAAACAAATTAGTGGTGTCTCGAGCAAGACTCCCACTTATTCGAAGCATCTGTGCTGCAATTGGTGCTGTCCACATATTATTATTATTATTATTATCATTATTATTATTATTATTATTATTATCATTATTATTATTTCACCTCCATTCGGCCAATGCCGTTGTTATACTGCTTAATGAAGAACCTGTCATCACAATTCCGAGGCGATATGGCTGAGCTTCGTCTTGACCATGACACATCACTCTACACCTTTGAGAAGGTAGGTCAACTTTATAAAGCAGTCCCCTGACTTCCGAAGGCGTCTTATCGCCATATACACACAGTGATATATCTATATCTATATCTATATATCTCTGTATCTCTATATCTCTGTATCTCTATATCTCTGTATCTCTATATCTCTGTATCTCTATATCTCAATATCTCATCTCTATATCACCTTTATCTCTATCTCTATATCTATATCTATCTCTATATCTATCTCTATAGATATATAGATATAGATATCCGTTTGATGAACGATTAGCACCACGAAAACCTTAAAAATGCATGTTTACATATACAGTATATTTCTTTGTATTTTGAATATCAGGCAAGATGGCAGAGGGTCGTGCGAATTCTTCGCGAATCATCGCCGATCGTGGGCGAATAATTGGACTATGGGAGGGCGGCATGACTCCAGGTGCCATTTCTCAAGAACTCGGCCTGCATCGGTCTACAGTGCATAAGTGGATCAAGCGCTGGCAAGAACAGGGGTCAGTCAGCACAAAGGCTCGTAGTGGACGCCCAAAAGCAACAACTCTCGAGCAGGACGAGGCAATAGTGGAGAGAGCACAGGAGCGACCATTAACACCTGTCGTGAACTATCCACGTGATTTGAACCTGGCCTGCAGTGTCCCCACTGGGCGTCAACGGCTCCACGCAGCTAATATCAAGTGTCATGTGCCTGTCGTAAAAGAAGTGTTGACCCCTTACAACAAAGATGATCGAATGGGGTTTGCCCTACAGTACTCAACAGAAGACGAGTTATTTTGGAAGAATGTAATATTTACAGATGAAAAGTGTTTTTCTTCTGTAAAGGCAGGGCCTGGGGTGTGCTGGAGGGTCACGAAAACGAGATACTTAGACAAACACATTTTTACCAAGTGGACGTGTATCTACGTCGCTGTGGGGTTGGATGTGGGCTTACGGACCCGGAGAACTGTTGGAAATTGAAGGTAAATTAACAAGTGAACAACATATAAGAATTCTTGAGGATGTTCTCCTGCCCACAGTGCGTGTGATGGCAATCCCAGCCCCTCACACCATCCATGTTGTGCATGACCGCAGCCCCGTCCACATGAGCAGAATGGTAAGAGAGTGGATTGATGTTCATCCCGAATGTCACTTCATCGACTGGCCAGCCAAAGGATGTGATATGAACCCCATCGAAAACCTGTGGGCAATGATGGTTCAGGAGTGGGATATTGGGCAAGAGCGCACGAAAGCTGCCATTGTGCGTCACGCTCAGGACGTATGGGAAGGCATACGTCGACGTCCAAATATATGCACCAATCTTGTGAGGTCAATGCCAAACAGACTTAATGAAGTGATTGATGCACAAGGAGGATGGTCGTCCTATTAAATCATCTAAAGTCTCTGAGTGATTTGGGCTACGGAGTTGATAAATGGAAAAGTGACAACCATGATTGGGATGATACTATTTGGCAATATATTCGTTCTAGTTAATAGAATATAATATGTAATATGCACTGCTTGTATAATCCAACAATGTTACCTACTAATATATTATACTGTATGTAAATGTTATACAGTTATAACAATTTGCACTGTTCATTTCTGTGAATTCCTTTTTTCTTTGTTACTATTGTCTTATAAAAACAAATAGTATTTCATGACATTTTAATATATCATACAATAACCTCTCAACTTGGTAACATTATAGCCTTAAAACCTTTGACTATAGCACATACTGCAAACTTCACAAGTGACATATCGATCCCATAGTGGTATCTAATCATATCAGCCATTTGATAACCACAGGCCTAATGGTAAGGCGCAGACGTAAATTCCAAGACTGTGACACATTCTATTTTGTGCTCGCTCGCTTCGGGTACTAAAAAATATTGTCAAGGTGGCTTAAGATAAAGATATGTTCAGTTTAGCTTTGCAGTTTTTATGGGCAATATTCAAATATGAAAAAACAAAAATCTAGTGGTAAGTTTAAGAGTTATTATACGAGCAGACAGGAAGTGCAAAAAGCGTCACACACACACACACAAAACATAGCGAGTGAGAACGAATAAGGTAGACACGAGTTCGCATGCCTGACACTTGGCCTGAAATTGCCCTAGACACACATGCCGAGAAAAATACTAATTTGAAGTCTCCTACCATCGGGCCGCCTTTTGCAAAAGACCCAGGTCAACCTACGGTATTTGCAGCAGAGATGCCTCGATTAAGTGGGAATCTTGCTCGAGACACCACTAATTTGTTTGTATTTTCAGCTGTGGAAGATCTATTTACGTAAACTAAGGTGAATAATAATAAGTTTTGTATAACAGTCTGGATATAACAATGTATTATTGATAACAGCAAAACACACGAGATGCATTGTATTCCGATCGCCACGGGTTCGTACCCCTCCCTTGTCGCTTCCCTCTCCTCAAGTTTCGTTGACTGACTCCACTTCCCACTTCGCTCGTGCTAGAACGTTGCGCCACCTATTGGCAGTCTGTAGAAACATATTCCTGACAGGGACTGTCGGCGAACTTTTGATTGTGGGTGTACTTGTCCATCCCTACCCCACCATCCGCCACCCCTCAGCCGATCTCACCCACTCCCACCCACCCTATCCAATTCTTCCATGGTGTGGTGAATATCACAGAAGTGATTGCTCCCTCATCTTTGACTTACACTTTACCGACCTACCTACTGTACCGCACCCATCTTCATAAGGCACGCTACCACCAGCATACCCCAACACTCACCACTATCCGTGTCTCTCCTGCCCACTACATTTTGCCCATCTCATTATGCTTTGATGTGGTGAGTATTTTATAACTATGTGATTACTTCGACTACCACACCACCAGTAACCCCCACAGTCACAAGACATAATTCCCATGTCATACTCCCACCACCACCTACCATCATATCAAGGCCTTTCCTCC
Organism: Birgus latro; assembly: GCA_018397915.1. Classification (NCBI taxonomy): domain Eukaryota; kingdom Metazoa; phylum Arthropoda; class Malacostraca; order Decapoda; family Coenobitidae; genus Birgus; species Birgus latro. The sequence goes on from JAGKTI010025312.1 coordinate 4,803, forward strand.
CTCTCGCCTGTCCCATAAACCACTGCACCGAAACAGGTCCTAATACATCCATCCTTTGTGGGTGTCCTCGTCCTGCCCTTCCTCACCGTGCACAACTCTCCTGGAGGAGTAGACTGTAGCACCAGTCGAGCAGGGCAGTACTCTCAAGGTGGATGGCAAGCTGATGACAGGGAGCGCTGAAGCTCCCGTTTCATCAGCCCTCAGGACTTGTTCCTGACTATCCCTTTGCTGAACGTTTTCAGTATCTCAGTGACACAGAGAGTAGGCCAACATGCTCTCCAATACAAGTTTCTCTAATTGTCAGCACAAAACTACATACACTCTACACACTACACTTCCTTTTCAAAAGTTGTAAAAAAAAATGGCGCACGTAAACCATGCCTCAGAGTCCCCAGGGGGGGGAGGGGACCATAAATGCCCCCACCATCCGCCCCTCTCCCGGTGACGACTCACGGAGCTGTCTGGAACCACTTTCTGTCTCGCTCCTTCTTCATTTCTGTAACATTCGCGGCCTTTCCTCTAACTTTCGCTCTGTTGAGCACCACCTCTTCTTCTCTAAACCTCACCTTCTCTTTCTCTCAGAGACTCAGCTGTCTGAGGCAACTGACAGCAAACCCTTTTCTGTATCCTCCTACTTTCTCTATTCTCATTTCAAAGCCAAAGGTGGCCGTTGCGTATACTGTATATACGCAACGATCTATCTTGCTCTCGTGTTCCTGAACTTGATTCTTCTGAATTCTCTTCTCTCTGGCATCGGCTCTACTGTCATTCTCTGACTAAATATATCTGTGCTGTTTACTTATCTCCTAATTCTACTGACTATCAAAAATTCTTTGACTATGTTACTTCTACGATGGAACACATTCTATCCATTTCTCCTTTCTCTGAAATCTCCATTTTAGGAGATTTCAATGTTCACCACCACCTTTGGCTCTCCTCTCCTTTCACTGATCCACCTGGTGAACGAGCCTACATCTTTTCCATCCTTAATGATTAGAGCAGCTTGTACATCACCCTACCTGTATGCCTGACCGCCTTGGAGAGAGTTCCAACATACTTGACCTTTTCCTAACAACTAATCCTTCTGCTTACACTGTTAATCTTTTCTCTCCGTTGGGCTCATCCAATCATAACCTTATTACCTTAACATGTCCAATCGCTCCAGTACGGCCTGTGGACCCTCCAAAGAAATGCCACCTGTGGCACTTTGGAGCTGCAGATTGGGATGCCCTCAGGCAGTATTTCTTTGATTTTCCATAGAATGATTATTGCTTCCATGGCCGGGAGCCATCTGAGTGTGCCTTGCACATTGTGGAGATTATTCTCTCGGGCATGGAAGCATACATTCCTTTCTCATATCCTCTGACTATTGCAAGACGGTGGCTCGATCGGTAGAGAGGTGGCTTGCAGTCCCGACGGTTCGAATCCTCGCTGGAGCAGGGAACAGTTTAAGGATTCGAATTTCATTAAAATCAGGCTTTACTGATCTTCCAGAAGACCCGCCGACATGTCGTAAAAATACCCCCGCTAATACCAATACACCAGTCCTGTATGAGACAGCCCTAGCATGTATTCAATATGGATGGTGGGTGTTAGCGCCGAAGTGGTGACATGTAGAGGAGTTGGTATGTAGGAGGACTGCTGGGCCTTGATAGCAGACTATGAAGCCTATGCCCAGAGTCGGACACATAAAAAAGAAAAAAAAAGCCTTGGTTTAATCACGCTTGTTCTAATGCTGTCCTCAACAAGAAGAGGCCTTATAAAAGGTACTGGAGCCAACCTACCCCTGAATCACATCTTTTTTATATTTCTGCCCAGAATCGTGCTAAGTCTGTTCTTCGCTCTGCTAAATATAATTTCATCCGTGCTAAATGTGCCCAACTCTCCAACTCGAATTCCTCTCACTCCTTCTGGCACCTTGCCAAAAACCTTTCTAACAACTTTACCTCATCATCCTTCCCTCCTCTTTCCTACTCTGATGGCTCTGTAGCTATTTCTTCTACTGATAAAGCAGATCTCTTTGCTCAGACTTTCTCCTCCAATTCCACCTTAGACGATTCCGGTGCTGCTCTTCCATCACTTCCCCCCTCTGACTTCCTCATGGCTAACATTAAAATTTCTTCAGCTGATGTATTTTCTGTTATCACTGGCCTCAGTACTAACAAGGCGTATGGGCCTGACGGAGTCCCTCCTGTTGTCCTTAAAAACTGTGCTTCTGTGCTTACATCCTGCCAAAGTAAACTCTTTTGCCTTTGTCTATCAACTTGTACCTTTCCTTCTTGCTGGAAGTTTGCTCTCATTCAGCCAGTCCCAAAGAAGGGTGACCATCTATCGTCCAGTTGCTTTAATATCCTGTGTCTCAAAAGTTTTCGAGTCAATTCTTAAAAGAAAAATCTTAACGCATCTTTCCTGTCACAACCTTCTTTCTGATCGTCAGTATGGGTTCCGTCAGGGACGCTCCACCGGCGATCTTCTCACCTACCTTTCAGACTCCTGGTCATCCTTCTTTCGGGACTTTGGCGAAAGCTTTGCCATTGCACTTGACTTCTCAAAGGCTTTCGATCGAGCCTGGCATAAATCTTTAATTTCCAAACTGCCCTCCTACGGTTTCTATCCTTCTATCTGTGCCTTCATCTCTAGCTTCCTTTCTGGTCGTTCTATAGCCGCTGTTGTTGACGGCCATCGTTCTTCTCCTAGACCTATCAACAGTGGTGTTCCTCAGGGCTCTGTCCTATCACCAACCTTCTTCCTTTTATTCATCAATGACCTTCCAAGCTGTACATCTAAACCTATCCACTCATATGCTGATGATTCCACCCTTCACCTTTCCATTCGGTTTCCGCACCGTCCATCTCAGTAGTTACTTCAACAAAAAAGGGATGAGGCTATGGCACACCTAATGTCTGACTTGGCTCGTATCTCTGATTGGGGTAAAAATAATCTTGTTATTTTTAATGCATCAAAAACTCAGTTCTTACACTTATCAACCCGACAAAATCTTCCTCAGGATTACCCACTAATGTTTAATAATGAACAGTTATGTCCTGCATCATCCTTGAACATGCTTGGGGTTTCATTCTCTCGGGATTTGTCTTGGAAAGAACATATTACATCTCTTGTGAGATCTGCTTCCAAGAGATTATGTGTGCTAAGCCGATTCCGAACTTTCTTTACCCCTGCACAGTTGTTGACCTTGTACACGGGTTTTATTCGCCCGTGTATGGAGTACAACTGTCATGTGTGGGGAGGCTCCCCACATGCAGCTCTTCTCAATAGGGTGGAGTCAAAGGCTTTTCGTCTCATTAACTCTCCTCTTACTGATTCCCTTCAGCCTTTGTCTCTTTGCCGCACTGTTGCATCTTTATCTCTCTTCTATCGCTGCTTCAACGGTCACTGTTCCTCTGAACTGTCTGCTTGCATCCCTCCATCTCTGCGACGGGCACGTAGTACCCGTCTAGCGACAAACTCTCACCCCTTTTCTGTCCAACTCTCTAATGCAAGAGTTAACCGTTACTCCCAGTCCTTCATTTATGCAACTGGTCATCTCTGGAACTGTCTTCCTCTGTCTGTATTCCCTACTTCTTATGATCTCCAGTCTTTCAAACGCAGTATGTGCAGGCATCTCGAAATGAATGGATCTTGAATTTGGCTCTCTTTTGTATTGTTTTTTGCTTTTTCTTAGAAGGAACAGTATGCGGACCCATGGTCTTTTGTTCCTTCTTCCTTGCATTAAAAAAAAAAAAAGTCTGATTCCTCCCTTTTCTCTCTCTCTCCACGCCACCCATGTTTCCCTCCCCGACTTTGACTTACACCTATTCGATATCTTTACACTACCCATCTTCAAAAGGTATAAAATCATCCAGCATGTCCCAGCACTCAACATCGTCACAACTTACCCTGCCCACTCAGCTCTGATCACTCTACCTACCCTTGAAGACAAGTATGGACATATCTAGAAACCCATTTCACAGATATGGGTGATTTTTGGCACTTTTCATATGCATGACCACAGTTATGTTCATTGACTTGGCACGATCTGATGTTAAACAGAGACTTGAAAAGACATGAATTACTAAGGATAACATCTTGAAAACCAATGCACTGATCTGATTCGAACTATTCCATTCCCATATGATACAAGAGGAAGAACCTTGTTAGGTAGATGTAGGTAATGTTCACACTATATCATCTGCCCCACACCTGGAAGTAAAGATTACAATTATAACATGTGGCAGGAAGAACATGATTTATGTTTCTTGCATAATGTCTGAGAAACATCCTTAAAACCGTAGATATGCCAGATGTTTTAAGTTCATTTGCCTAGTCCAAATGAAATAGTATACTTCCCCTTCTAACGCATTTTTCATCCGCTCTGCCTCTTTTTCTTTACTTCACAGCAAAACTTTGCCTCAGCTTTAGTTCTCTCGTCTCACATACCAACTCAGTCTCCTTCCACCTCCTCTGTGTTCCTCTTGGCATTCATCCCTTCAGTATCACAACATCTCTAGAGTTTATTCCTATATTCAAGCGAGATTGTTTGGCTTAAAATCCGACACCGTAATGACTTGTGCAGATGTACGGTATGTAGAAGACTACTGGGCCTTGCGAGCTGGCTGTGAAGCCTATGCACAGAGTCGACGACATAAAGGAAAATGGATATCAATCTTGCTATCCTCAGTTGATTAAATTTTGCTTGGGAAACATCTCTCGTGTTCAAAGAGTTGATGAACTCGTGTAACATGTTCCATCGGTTTGTATTTCTTTCCTTAGTTGAGTATACTCATCAAGAGATATCAAGAGTTAAGTGATATAAACATCATGGAACTGATATACTTGACGTGGCTGCTGGTGGCTTGTTATTTCGTCTGCCAGCATGTGTTGGCATCCTTTCAGTTCATGCTGATCACTCATACAGACACCAGATTGTTTGCTCGTGGGCTATGAAGGTTTTCAGGCACCTTTATAATGTTTATGCAGACTCTGCCTATACTGCAGATATATTAATAACATTCGATACTAATCCAAATGCAACGATAACTTCGTTGACAGATTATTTATGATTCCTCCAGATATATATATATTTTTTTTCAGCAGTGGTAAGGACTAGAGCAATACATAAGCCCTCCAGTTTGAAAAGCCTCTCTACTGAGCTCAGTGAAATAAGCTGGTAATACCATGAATATAATGAACAAGACGTCACAGTGTTAAGGTGCGGAAGAGGTCGTACACCAAATAAATCACAAAGGAAGAGCTGCCGTACTCTTCCCACTTTAACTTGCATAAGTGTCCATTAATCCAACTTAAAATTGGTACTGTAAAGAGATCAACAACGGAATATAGTGCCTGGTACAAGATGTGCAATGGAATGGATATAGAGCCTTCGTATTGTTTTATTCTTAAACAGAAAGTGAATGAACCAATGATAAAGAAACGAAAACCTCTGCCAAGATAAGGAGGATGAACTACAGTAACCTTGCTAAGGCCACATGGAATACATGCCTCTCACACATACAGCCAGTGCAATCTTCACAGTCACATGCAACTCTCCACTTGCACATACCCGTTCCCGTGTCATACCTGACCACAGTAGGGAAGTATTTACCCATAAGGGGCGGCTGTCTTCTCAGGGGTTTTTCTCTGCTTGATGTCAAACAGATTTTACTTGACACAGGGAAATCTCTCGTTGTCCATGCATTAAGTTTTAATACTAGCTTCTCACAGCAGTAGGTCCAATCGTGCAGTAGACAATGAATGAAATGTAAAACATAAGGGATGAATCATTAAAAAAAAAAAAAAATAGAGGACAAAAAATTATGGAGAAAGCACCAGTTTTAGCGACAAATGTTAGGAAAAAAAAAAATGAGAATGATGGCACGTGTCTGACCTTTCTATATCCCTGGTAAATACAATCTGTAAAGTGCGGTGCTGGCTGATCGCATATAACAGTTACGGGTGTTTAGTAGATTATGGCTGAAAACTGAGAGCTTGCATACTCCTTCACACATTTGGCTGTAGGAATACTGTATAGCTGGTAGATGATTTGCCACTCCATGTTAACGGCGACTTTTGTACCATTCCATATTATATTTTTATGTCAGTTGGTTGTCACATCCTTTCCCCGTCCTCCCTCCACTAGGTCTTCTGCTATCGCCTAAATACTTTTCAACGTTGTTTTCCTGAGTTCGCTCTAATGACACCCCACCCTCCCTCTCCCTCCAGCATTTATTCTCTCTCTCTCTCTCTCTCTCTCTCTCTCTGTCAGGGTTAAGTGTTCCATTACAGGTTATCGATTTTTATTCTTTTGGAAACCGACCTCCTCACTCTTCACTTCCTTCCTTCTTTTCTCTTCCTTTAGTTTGCTTCTTTCATGCTTTCATCGCTTTTGACGTTCGTCTTTCTTGTCATCACAGTGCCATGTTTTATTCCTCATGCTCGTCCTTTTTTCTCATTCTTTATTGGGTTTCTTTAATGCTTCGTATGTTTGCTGGTGTCTTTGCATTATTCTTGACACCACCAGACAGTTTTATGCCCACTGTGTTCCTCATCCTTCCCTGGTTACTCTTCTTGTAGCTGGTTTCTTGAACACTGAAGTTTGTGTGACTCGTTCTCAGATAACAGAAATTATGTTTTTTTTTTCTGGGATAGAACAGTTTTGTTCTGACAAAATAAGCGCCATTGTAGCAGTATTATCACTCTCAGGTCCTATATTAACAGGCATCTGAATATAATCATCTGGTTATGGCTGGGAAAGTGTACTTGAAATGTCCGATATAGGGAGGCTAATACTTTCTCTATTTGTCACCTAACCTCTTAATTACAATGGCTTCTGTGTTATGTTCTTGCCACCACTAGACGATATACGATATTTTGTCTCTCATATTTTAACCGAGCAGGAGACATCAGTTATGGACTGTATTGCAGATCTTTGCATTTTTTGCATATTTTATTTATTTATTTTTGAGAGGTAACAGCAAACTCAGTGCTCTTAGGAGCAAGGTAGATTTGTTTTGTAATGTTTTCATATATTCTTGACAGCCAGTTTCCTACGTCTTAACAGTCTACCTACCTAACACCCCTCACATGTCACCACTTCGGGGCTAATACGCACCGTCTATGTTGAATACATGCAAAGGCTGTCTAGAAATGATGTGATGGGATCGACGGGGTTGTTTTTATGACATGCTGGTAGGTTTTGTTGAAGATCAATAAAGCCCGTTTTAACAAAATTCATATCAGACTGTTCCTGCACGAATGTAGAATCGAATTCCCGTCCTTTCGGTCACCAGAAAACTTCACTAACCACCCGACCACCACCTCAGTGACAGGTTGGCTGAATCTGTATCATATGAGAAAAGTAAATGTACACATCACACTGAGCATGTATCCAGTACACAGACAATAGCCAGTGGGCTTGTACCAGTATGCTCATGCTATTGCTTACCAATCTGTGGCGTCACTATTCAACAATCTAAATTTTTTAATATTTTTATTCCTTGACCTCGTTTATGGACCCTCTTCATTTTCAAAACCCTGAATTCTCCGTGTACTGTACCTTGCCTTATTGCAATAAAACGATTAAACTATTTCATATTTATTTCATTCCATATCTTCACCGGTTCCTCTTCAGATTGTTTTCACTGGATCTTCCGTGTTATTAATCCTGTTTGTACCTAGACAGAAGCCAGAAAAAATATCTATATCTGTCTATCTATCAGTCTGTCTGTCTATATATATAGATAGAATGTCAGGCGAACAAACCCACTCATATCTATCGTATTCCTTATACTCCTTTCTGGCCCCTTTTCCGTTCCTACTTATCCTTGGTTCTCAGTGTTTCATAGTTTTATATCCTCGTCCAGCCTCTCACTCGCTACCTTACGCTGTCTTCCTGTCCTTCGTAGTCATACCATCATTGGTATCCGCCCGTACAGTTGGGCGGCTGGGCAGCTAGACGGCTGGCCGGGCGTAGGCATTTCCTTTCCTGAGCATCTTACAGAAAGTGTTAACTATACAGTCATGAAATTCACATATATGTCTTACAGTGAACTGGTGCCTTTTGATAGGTAGAATGCTGTGTCTCAAGTAGTTTTGACGGAAATAATGAGATACTAAAATAAAATAATAATAATAATAACTCAGTGAATTTAATGTGCCCTGCACAAGGAATCTGAAGGTACCAGGTTATGCTTACCATAACGTGGAGTAGACTGTAGCACCAGTCGAGCAGGGCAGTACTCCCAAGGAGGATGGAAAGCTGATGACAGGGAGAGCTGGAGCTCCTGTTTCATCAGCCCTCAGGACTTGTTCCTGACCATCCCACTTTGCTGAACTTTTTCAGTGTCTCGGCAACACAGAGAATAGTCCAGCATGCTCTCCAATACAAGTTTCTCTAACTGTCAACACCAAACTACATACACGCTACACACTACACTTCCTTTTCAAAATTCATATAAAAAGGGCTACTGAAAATCGCGCGGGGGGCCCCGGGGGGGGGGGGGGGCATAAATGCCCCAACCATCCGCCCCTCTCCCGGTGACGGCTCTCGGAGCTGCCTGGGACCACTGTCTGACTCACTCCTTCTTCATTTCTGTAACATTCGCGGCCTTTCTTCTAACTTTCGCTCTGTTGAGCACCACCTCTTCTCCTCTAAACCTCACCTTCTCTTTCTTTCTGAGACTCAGCTGTCTGAGACAACTGACAGCAAACCCTTTTCTGTATCCTCCTACTTTCTCTATTCTCATTTCAAAGCCAAAGGTGGCTTTTGTGTATATGTACTCAACGATCTATCTTGCTCTCGTGTTCCTGAACTTGATTCTTCTGAATTCTTTACTCTCTGGCTTCGGCTCTCCTGTCATTCTCTGACTAAATATATCTGTGCTGTTTACTTATCTCCTAATTCTACTGACTATCAAAAATTCTTTGACTATCTTACTTCTACGATGGAACACATTCTATCCATTTCTCCTTTCTCTGAAATCTCCATTCTAGGAGATTTCAATGTTCACCACCACCTTTGGCTCTCCTCTCCTTTCACTGATCCACCTGGTGAACAAGCCTACATCTCTTCTATCCTTAATGACCTAGAGCAGCTTGTACAGCACCCTACCCGTATCCCTGACCGCCTTGGAGAGAGTTCCAACATACTTGACCTTTTCCTAACAACTAATCCTTCTGCTTACACTGTTAATCTTTTCTCTCCGTTGGGCTCCTCCGATCATAACCTTAT
>JAGKTI010025313.1:0-14028 GCA_018397915.1 Birgus latro
TTTTTGATGATGATTGACTGTTGAAAGAGGACTGTAGTGTGGTGGTCATTGACTGTGTTGGTGCTGGTGAATGTGCTAGTGATGATTATAATATGGTGGTAACTGACTGTTGATGGTGGTGACTGTGTTAGTCTGACTGTAGTGTGGTGGTAATTGACTGTTTTTGGTGGTGGTTGTGTACGTGATGACTGTGCTATGGTGGTGATGGGTTGTGGTGATTGTGGTGTGGTAGTGATAGACTGTGTTGGTGGTGGTGGTGAGTGTTGTGGTGTTGAACCATTTGTTCGTGTTGTGTAGTGTAGTGGTAGTGGTGACAGGATGGTTGTATTGTTCTGGTAACTGCTTGTTGGCGAAATAAAATAAATGAGGATGATAGTGATGATTGTGGTTGTAGTGATGATGATGGTGGTGGTTATGTGATAGTGGTTGTGGTGGTGGTGATGGTGATGTGCTCCTGGTTGTAGTGGTGGTGGTAATGGTGATGTATGTGTGTGTGTGTGTGTGTGTGTGTGTGTGTGTGTGTGATGGCAACTGAAAGGAAAAGAAATGACCGATAACACGAGACATGAAAAACAAATTTAATTACGAAACAGTAGAAATGGAAAACAAATCTAATGACGACGAACAACATGAAATAGATTGTAATAAAGCAGATGGGAGTAGAAAAATCAAAGTGAAAGAACTGGAAAATGACAGCGTAAGAATAAACGAAAGACAGAAGAAATAAGTAACTAATTAAGGGGATATGAAGGGAGGAAGAATAAGGTAAAATTGAACGTAATTAGGAATAATGTTGAAACATAAAACGAAGACAAGAAAGAAAACTGAAATACGTTACTAATAAAAGGAGTAAAAGGACTAGATTATGAATTTAAGGAAATGACTTCAGACAAAAGAGAGAAAATAAAACAGGTAAAGAGATATGATGAAGTGTAAAACCAAGGAAGGAAAGATGATGAGATTGCGTGGGAGGCAGAGGCGAGGTTAAAGATGGGACGAAAGAAGAGGTGGGTAATAAGACGAAAAGAGAAAAAGATGAGGAGGATAACGGAGAGAAAAGAAAAAATGGCTAATGATGAAAGATAAGGATACGCAGGTAATGAACGAAGATGAAAGGAGGAGTAAAAGGAAGGAGGAGGGTTGTCAGTATGGATATGTAATTAAGGCAAATGACATGATTAAAACTCAGTTAATTTTGAGTATGACGATGATTAGAGATGGGTAGTGACATATCTGATAAATACTTAAATACTTATTTAAACACAAATTTTAATTAAAAGCTGTATTAATAATAACGCTTATTTAACAGCATTCAAACATTATACCGAGATGTTTTGTATTTACAAATACATTTTTTCGTTAAATGCACTTGCAGACAATAAGGAGCACTCAGCGTGTGCAACGTCTGCCCCCTAGAAGTGGTCTGATGGTAGAGTACGAATATTTGTCATTATCCTGTGACCTTGATCTTCAACAATTTAGTCTCAAAACAAAATGACTTTACTCTTGCCTGACCCTTAACATGTCCACCAAGTTAGTCCCAGCTGACTCTTTCAGTTGACCCAATAATGTAACAGTGAACTATGACCTATTATTCTCAAAGCAAATCTCTTCATTTTTGCCTGACCTTCACTCATTTCACCAAATTTCATTCAGATCAACTAAAAATGTCTCAGTTATGGGATCGAGCATTTGACTACCTGATATCTTATGGCGTCCCTTCAGCCAGGCCTTACTTCTTGTGTTTCCACCAAGCTTGGTGTAAGGTGAATAAAAACTGTGACACCTGAGCTCCCCGTGTGACCTTAGCCTTTTACCTGTTGATTAAAAAAGCAAGACGGCATCTGCTGGTTGACTCTGATCCCTTCCACCAAGTTTGGTCCAATAAAGGGGGGGGAAAAACGCAATAGTTATTTTATCCAGATGTACAACACTGCTTAAACTTTGACTTAGCCCTGTGATCTTTACATTTGACTGACTGTTCTAAAAATCGAACCCCTTTGTACTTGCAATATCCTCAACCATTCCTGCAGGCTTGGTCTGACTGGAAAAAAAACTACTTAAGTAGACCTTAGCATGTGACCTTGACCTTTAACCTTCTGTTCTAAAAAAAAAAAAAAAAGGCAGCCCCTTGGCTGACCCTTTGCACTTCCATTATTTGGTCCAAATCAGATCAGTTCTGTTTTAGTTATTCTACTCACACACAAACAAGGATCAAACACTGACATTGCCCTGTGACCTTGACCTTTGACTTACTGTTCTCAGAATTATTCACTTCGTTCTTGCCATTCCCTCAACTTTTCCACCAAGTTTTTCCTAAAGCCGATAAAAGCCTTAAGTTTGCCTTGCTATGTGACCTTAATCTCTGACCAATTATTTTAAAGCAAGAAGGACCCCCTCAGAGAGTGTAACACCTGCACCCACGAACTGGTCGAAGGGCAGACCAATTAATTTTGCCCTTTGCTGTGGACGTTTGACAGATTACTCTCAGTATTGAATACCCCATTCTTGCATAACCCTTAACCTTACCTTACTGGAGTGCTTGTCATGTGCCACCTGCGACAATGGAGCGCCACCGTTCTTTTGTTCTCCGCCATTTTGATTAATTTTTATGTTGCCGATATTTCTCTTCAGATCTTATCTTAGACAATCCCGAAAGATGATTTTCTGTCTTTCTCTTCCCCTCCTACCCCTCAGTCTTTCCAAGCAAGCAATCACTTTCCAATTTTCTCACCCTTAGATCATGTCCTAAGAATACCAGCCCTTCTTATGATGGTTTTCATATTTTGTCTCTGTACTCGCTCTTCTCAACACTTTCTTATTTGTCATTCTCGCTGTCCATGGTATCCCCATCATTCTCCTAAGAAACCACATCTTTACCGACTCTTATTCTCCTCCACATATTCTTCTTCACCATGCACGTCTCACATCCATAAAATAGTGTCGACCAAATGAAACACTTCAAAATTTTCATTCTTATGCCCATGTTCATCCTACAGTTAGTTATTTCTCAATTTTCCAAATATTGTTTTTGCTGTTTCTATTCTTCGTTTCATTTCGTGTTCACTGCTTCCATCATTATATACTATGCTTCCAAGGGATGAAAACTCTCAGACTTGCCGTACTGTATGTCCTTTTATTTTCGTTTTGACATCAAATTTCTGTTGTTTCTTGGTTACCAGCACCACCTCCGTCTTTCTTATTTAATTTTCAAACCCCGTCTTTGACACACTTACGTCAGTCCAATCAATAATGCTTGTAGACTCCCCTCATTATCTGCCAGCAGTACAGTGTCATCAGCACACCTCAGATTGTTCACATACCATTCCTCAGCCTTGATTCTTTTCAGGGGCTCAGTTTCCTGCATGACTTTCTGGCCATACAGCTTAAAGAGGTCTGGTGACAGCACGCATCCCTGCCTCACTCCCCTCTTAATTTCAGCCCACTCTGTTTTTTGATCATTGATTCTTACTGCCGCCTTCTGGTCCTAGCACCCGGTATAGGTTTTCTATTAACCTCACATCCTTACTATCCACTCTGATGTCCGGGAGCACCTCACTTCCTTACTATCCACTCTGATGTCCGGGAGCACCTCACTTCCTTACTATCCACTCTGATGTCCGGGAGCATCCTTACCATTTCTTCGTGCCTTATGTTATCAAATACCTTTCTAAAATCAACAGAGCACATGTACACATCTTTTGATTTCAATGGTTCATTCTATGAGCATCCTCAAGGCTAAGATGGCATTTTTTGTACCGGTTCCTTTCTTAAACCTGTGCTGATTTTGTCCATCATCCCTGTCCACCTTACTTTCAATACGGTTAGTTATTACTCTCATTATTACTTTTTCCATCTGATACGTGACACTGAATGCCCTGTGTTTCTCACATTCTGCTGCTCCTGCATTCTTTGGTATGATCATAAATTAATTTTCCTTCATTTGTCCAGGTATGCATCCTTCACCGTATGTTCTGTTTTCTATCTGAAGCACCTTCCTTATCCAAAAGTCTCCTGCCACCTTCAACATTTCCACAACCACACCATCCTCACCTGCAGCTCTTCTAGATCTCATCTTTCTGACTGCCTCCTTGATTTAGTCCATAGTTATTGCTGGGCCTGTATTTTTCATCTCGGATTTCCGGTTATTCATTTCTTCTATCATTGTACAGCTCTTTTATAAATACTTCCCACTTCTTCAATACTTGTTTCCTTTCCATTAGAATTTTTTCCTAATCTTTCCCTAATTATGGAGCTTCTAGCTATTCTTCTCTTACCACTAACCTCTTTTATTAGCACGTGCATTTTCGTTGTGTTTGTTCTTTCCAGTTGTTCCACCTTTTTACACTTTTCTTGTAGCCACTGTTCTTTGTACTCCCGACATTTCCCTTTAATTTCAGTATCAAACTCATCATATCCCTGTTCATTTTGTTTTTCTAACCTTCTTTCCTCCATCAATTCCAATATTTATTCTGTCATCCACTTCTTTTTGGTTTTCTATGTTCTTCTGGTACAGTTTCTTTTACCGCGTCTGTTGTTGCCTCATGCAACCTCCCCCGAAGAGTTTCCGTCTCATTTTCGTCTTCATCATCCCCTCGTTCACTGACTAACATTTCATACCTGCTTTCCAGTTCAATGTGAAATTTTCTCAAATGCTGTCAAGCTTCAGAAGGTTCCAATTTCTCCTTAACCATTCCAGCAAATTTGGTTCAGATCAGATCAGAACTGTTGGAGTAGATTTTCCAAGTCACATTGATCTTTGAACATTTCTCGTGACTTTGACCTTTGACTGACTCTTCTGAAAAGTGATTAAAATCCCTGTTTTAACCTGAACACGTCCACAGAGTTAAGTCTGCTTTGGATGAAAACTGCGTAAGTCGAACTTGGTGTGTGGCCTTGACCTTTGGCCTACTGTTCTTAAAAACAACGCGTCAGCCTCTTGGATGATGTTCAGTTGATCCACAAGGTTTAATTCAGCTCAGACCAATATGCTTTACTTTGCCTGTTCACACCAAACAAGCAGGTCAAACATTGATCTTGTCCTTTGACCGAGTGTTCTCAAAACTGAATCCATTCTTTTTTGCCTGACTCTCAACACTTGCGCCAAGTTTGGTTCAAATCAGAGCAAAACTGAGTTGATCTTGTCATGTAACCTTACAGGCTGTTCTCAAAATGAAATCCTTTTATTCTAGTCTCATTCTCAGGTTTTCAGAAAGATCTAAATTGTATAAAAACTGTGTGAATCGAGCTTGTCGTGTTATATTGACCTTTGATCCATTGTTCTAAAAAATTAAAAAAGTTTGCCTCTTAGCTGGCCCTTAACCCTTCCATTAAGTTTTGCTGACTGATGTTAAAAACTGAGTTACAGTATACTCTTAATAACTGGACTGCCCCAGTATCTTTGACTAATTGTTCTCAATTCCGAATCACTTCATTCTCAGCCATTTCCCCCAAACTGGTCAGAATATGGTAAAACCTAATTGAACTGATTTTGCCAGGTCAGTGTTTAACCTAGCCCTATGACCTTCTCATATGTCCTAGTGTTCTTGAAAAAAAAAATCTTCACTGGTTATTCCTCAACACTTCTACCAAGCTTGGTTAAAATCGGATAAAAATGAATAATTTTGTCCAGACACACACACACACACACACAAATACACACACACGCCGCTCAAAACGTAACATTCACTCTCGCTCCGCCAGCATGGATTAAAAAAATACCCTAATCCCCTTGGCTGACTCTTTACATTTGGACCAATCTCGGTTAAAAACGATTAAATTCTGTTGGAGTTATACTGTTAAAACACACACACATACACACACACACATGCACGCGCGAGAGCATAGCAAAACAAACGTTACACTCTCCGTGCTTCCCGGACAGGGCGATATAAAAATAAGTTTTTGGCGTGCTTTAATAAACACTGGTGTATAGTAAGCCATGGAATATTGTAGCTGGACAGTGAGCGTGTGAGACTGGCGCCCCATCAACACCCACTCGTTTATTTCCTGTCCGGATGTCCTGACAATTTCGTTGACAAAGGTGTCAGCGGTTGCGTAACTGGCTGTCTGGCCATGGGGGGTTTGTTTGGGGGGGGCCTTAGGGAGGGGGGCTNATATGCACACCAGGTCTATTATCACTACAGTGCTGCTACTACCGTACTGCTCGCTGAACTGTCCCATAAAACTTTCCAAACTTATTATAAGAATTGGCAGTTTATGCCGTTATGATTACGACTGGTATTACGATGTACTGCAAAACACGTCCGAAAACCTTGATATGAAAAAAGAAGTATGCAAATACTGTGTTAAAATATAAAATACAGATATATGGCAAGGCACATTTTATGATTGTAATGACAATATCCTGCACTATATATGCTGCTCACTGAAAACGACCATTATGTAACAGTTACTGAATGTCCAAGGTTCCAATACTCAAAAAGACTATTAACTTGCACAATTTCGGCATAGCCTGCACTGAACAGAGAATGCTTCACCATAATATGCAAATGACACAATGAAGCCGTCTACATTGTTGAAAAAAAAGTAGGTATCTCTTTTTCTTGTGTATATCTTACAATCCCTTAAGTTTTTCATTATGATGATTGACCGAAAACTTGTATACAAACTAATCCATGTTGATATTTTTGGTTCTTGCTTGTTCAGTTTCCAGGACACCGACTTCATAAAGTCGTGTGTTGAGTGGGAAGGGTGCGTCTGGGTGGGTGTTAGAGATTTGTGAGGGCGTACACTCCCCTCCCCCCTGGAAAAGTGTACGAGTGTACTACAGCAGGTCAACATTTTCTCAACTATCAGTGATGGAATAAGGAGACTGTAAAGCACATGATATCAATGAAGATGAATTACCTGAATGATGGAAAATATTTCAAAATGACCGGTTCTGAAGGAAGGAACAGTTTGTGTAGTGCATGCTGTGCCCGAACGGCAAGATTGTATCGACATCACGCTATGCAGAAATCAAGCTAAACACGCATTGGTGTGGATCCTTGGGAGGGATTGTGAAATGAATCCCCTCTACAACTAGGTAGGATGGGATATCCTATGTAATTCTCCTCTTCCTATAATTCACGTAATACTAAAAAGAAAATGCATTGTTAGAGCTACAGTTACGCTCAGAATATTAACAGACTTCCTTTGTAAATGCAATTATTCCGGAAACAAGAAAGCTGATATCGCACAATACAAGGAGTATTTTCACTGGGTGTAGCAAGCTAAGCTCCTACATCGGGGGTCACTGTGATGATGCAGTCGTGCGAGATTTGGCTCCAGCTAACGGATTTTGCTACTTTGCTCATTCTTGTGCTACCTGTTTTGACATTTCGCTGCTTGCATGTTTTTAGGGTATTTTTCTTGTTTTCTTCTTTTGATGGTGGCCCTATTCTTTTTCTAAATCAAAGTACTTTTTAGTCTCACACCCCCCCCCCATTAATTACATAAATCAGATTGTGTATGTATACTAAGCTGCTTTGTAATACCAGCACGTTGCCTCCTCCTCTCCTGGTTTAGAACGAAGATACGTGAGTGGCTCACCTCATTATTTACGTTACTTTTGCTTGCATGACGAGGAGAAAATAATTCGGTGAAGATCGGTCGATTGCGCATCAGTGTGTAGGTGTATGTGGAAAAAGTGAAGACTGGAAATGCGTGGAGGCTTATGTCAACAATGGATTAACTTTTGCTTCATTATGAGGGTATAAGTACAGTATTATGTTTTTGTGCACACTTTTATATTCTGGATAAATAGCATTTACTAAAAAAAAAAAAAAGGAAGAAGTGATTAATTAAATGTGTTAAGGATGTACCGGGTATGTACAGTGTCTCAGTACATGAATAAAGTAATACATTTGATTTTCAATTTTATGTTTTAAGTTATGTACTGAGTAGGCTTTTTAAAACAATTTCTGAGTCATCACCATACTGATGACAGTAAAAATGATGTAGATAATTCACCCATCCTCCATTTCTTACTTCAATTTTACCACAATGTTTGTAGGAATCCGATGCTTAACTACTAAGTCCAGACATTTAAAATGAGGCTGATCGTCCTCTGTCGT
Source organism: Birgus latro (assembly GCA_018397915.1). Taxonomy (NCBI): domain Eukaryota; kingdom Metazoa; phylum Arthropoda; class Malacostraca; order Decapoda; family Coenobitidae; genus Birgus; species Birgus latro. The sequence goes on from JAGKTI010025313.1 coordinate 8,079, forward strand.
CTCTGCCTGCGAGCAATAACCTCCAGCCAGCCCTCGGATGCAAACCTGAATGGGTCCCATCCGATTACAGACCCTTAACCACTAGACCATCAGGCATCACTTGGTTATATGGTCACTATGCAACGTAGTAAGTGTTACCTCGGACTACAGGAAACACTTGTCACCCTGTGTAGTCACCTGAAAGTTGCACTACACATACCTAGATAGTAATAACAACAACAACAACAACAACAACAGCAATAATAATAATAATAATGATAACAATAATAATAATGAAATGGAGAAATGGAAGAAGGGAAGGACAGGAGGAAGTAGTTCTTGCAAGGAGGGTGGAATGTTTACAAGGGGATGGAAAAAAGGTAGAATATAAGAGGGAAGTAGAGGAGCGATTGGGTAAAATTAATATGGATTGGAGCAGATGGGAGACGTGGAAGGTGTGTGCAAGGGTGCAAGATATTCACAGAAGAAATCTTTGCAGCATGTGAGGTGGTGACTGGGGGGAAGAGAAGACGAAAGGGGGTGCAGTGAACTGCATGGTGGAATGAAGAGGTGAGAGAGGCTGTGGCACAAAAGAAGAAAGTATATGGTGAGTGGATGAGAAACAATGGCGTGGAGAGAGATGTAAGAGAGAGTTATATGTAGAGAGGAAGAGAGAAGTGAAAAGATTAGTAAGAAAGAGTACGATGAGACTGGATGAGGAATTTGAGTGTAAAGTGGAGGGAATGTAAGAAAATGCTCTGCAATGAGGTAAATAGAGTTAAACAGGGTGCCAAAGAAGTTAGCTGGGGAGTGAAATATAAAAATGGTAGATTACTATTGGAGAAGGGAGAAAAAGTGAGCAGATGAAGAGAACACTTTAAGAAATTGTTGAATATAGAGAATGAAAGTAATGCGAGTGTAATTGGCTGGGGATTGGCTGGGAGACGAAGGGATGTGAGAAGAGAAGAAGAAATCAGTAGGATGGAAGCAATGAAGAAAGTTTAAATGGGTAAAGCCCCAGGAATTGATGGAGTGCGTGGTGAAATGCTGAAGCATGAGGGAGAGATAGTAGCAGAATGGATGTGGAAGATGTGCAGATTGGCCTAGGAGGAAGGTAGAGTCCCGGAGGATTGGAAGTCATGTATAATTATTCCCCTGTACAAAGGAAAATGGGAAAAATAAATCTGTGGTAACCACAGGGGCATTTGTCTGCTTAATGTAATAGGAAAAGTATATGGTAGGACACTCATTGACAGAGTTAGGGAAATAACCGAGGAATTAGCTGAAGAAGAACAGGGAGGTATTAGGAAGGGAAGAGGTTGTGTAGATCAGATATTCGTTCTTAGATTTTTAGTTGAAAAGTTTCTAGAGATGGGAATGAAGTTGTATGCAGCCTTCATGTATTTGGAGAAAGCATTTAACTGATAGACAAGGACTGTGGAATGTATTAAGAATATATGGAGTAGATGGGAGATTGTTGAAGGCTGTGAAGAGTATGTATGAGAGTGCTAAGGCTGCAGTGCGTGTGGATAGTGAACTGAGTGAATTTTTCTATTTGGAGGTTGGTTTGAAACAGGGATGTGTCATGTCTCCATAGCTGTTCAATCTGTATATGGATGGGGTTATAAAAGAGATACAAGGTAGCAGTGGAGGCTGGAGTGGCCCTAGTGAGAGCGGGCAGTGTTTGGAAACTCCCTGCACTGTTGTTTGCAGATGATACTGTGTTGTTAAGTGAAGACGAAGGGGAGCTGCTAGGCTTGGTGGCTTAGTGTGGGAGAGTGTGTAAGAAACGGAATATAAAGGTGAATATAGGGAAGAGGAAAGTTATGGTCTTTGAGAGAAGTGAAGTCAGTAAATGTACGGTGAGGTTGGATGAGGAAGAAATGGAACATGTGAGTGCATTTAAGTCCTTGGGTAGTGTGATCAGTAAGAACGGAAGTTTAGAGGGTGAAGTGCTTGAAAGGCTACAACAAGAAGAAAGGTTGCTGGTTCCTTGAAAGCAGTGATAAGAAACAGGGAAGTAAGCACGGAAGTGAAAAGTTACTACATGACAGTATTGTGATACCAACTTTAACGTACGGAAGTGAAGCTTGGACCTTGTTGGAGGGACAGAAGTCAAGAGTGAGAGCACTGGAAGTGAGTTATTTGAGAAGGGCATGTGGTGTCACATGGAGAGACAGACTGACAAATGAGGAAGTGATGGCGTATTGTTGTGTGGATGTGGATGTGATAGGAACCATTGGGAGAAACACACTGAGGTGGGCTGGCCATGTGGAGAGGATGGAGTGTGAGAGACTGACGAGGAGGGTGTATGTGAGTGAGGTGGAGGGGGGAGAGGGAGGGGGGGCCAAGGAGCAGGGCAGTGAAATAGCAGGGGACATTGCGACATGGACGCTATTTTTCTGTGGCCACCCCTTGTGGGATTAAGGCGTTTGGCAATAGATAGATAGACAGATAATAATAATAATAATAATGATATTAGCGAAACCTCGAGAACTTGGGCCCCGAGCTCTCAACGCAGTGTGGTTCGATATGTCTCCGCCAAGCATCGCTCATGGACTCGCCGTACATCCTTCATGACAGGGTTCATTGTGGGTTGAAATAAGATAAAAGATAAATCAAGTCAGTCCCATATGACCTTGATCTTTGACCGCTTGACCTGCTGACATAATCTATTATGTTCATCGTTCTTTCATACTGTATCGCCCACAAAAGTTTGGTCGGAATCCGTGAAGAGGTTCAGGAGATATCATGCCCACACCCATGGCCTTGACCTTTGACCTTGCTGACGTAATCAGTTAGCCATCCCATCATACTGTATCACTGACAAAAGTTTGATCGAAATCTCTGGAGGGGTTCAAGAGGTAACGCCCCCACACCAACATGACCTTGACCTTTGACTCCTTAAATTTGGTGACCTAATACCCCTTAAATTTGGTGACCTAATCTGTTCATCACTTCATACTGTATCAATGACAAAAGTGCAGTCGAAATCCGTAGAGGGGTACAGGAGATATGGCCACATGGATAAATAATAATCATAATAACAACAACAACTATAATAATAATAATAATAATAATAATAATAATAAAAATAATAATTTGGTTTTACGCCTGGTATCCCCGATGGGCTAAGGCGTTGCCCCTGGGTAGAGGACTTTTGGATAGGAGCGTGTAGCATTTTATGACCGGATGCCCTTCCTGATGTCTACCAATGACCCTTGGGTGGATTCGATCCTCCGACCCTTCGGTCAGAGCGGAGCGCTCTAACCCACTGAACGTCGGCTGCTGCAACAACAACAAATAATAATAATAATAAAAGCAACAAAAGAGAACAAAAAAAACAAAACTACTACTACTGCTACTACTACTACTACTGTTACCACTACTGCCACTACTACTACTACTACTACCACTACTATTACTACTACTGCTACTACAACTACTACTGCACCTGCTACTACTAATGATAGTGATAATAATAACAATAATAATAACATCAACAACAACAACAACAACAATAATAATAATAACAATAATGATAATAATAATAATGATAATAATAATAATAACAAGGATGACAATACAGTAATAATTATAATAATAATAATCTTTCTATCCATCTATTGCCGGACACTTTAATCCCGTAAGGGGTGACCACAGACAAATTGCCTCCATGCGCCGTGTCCTTGCCTGTCCCCCTCCATTTCACTGCCCTTCCCTCAGCTCACACCCCCCTCTCTCATAATCCTCTCTAACCCATTCCTCCATCTCATCCTCGGCCTCCCCCTCCCTCTTCCCCCCTCCACCTCAATCACATACACTCTCCTTGTTAGTCTCTCGTTCCCCATCCTCTCAACATGGCCAAACCACCTCAGTATAATTCTACTAACGTTTTCTATCACATCCACATCCACACCACAACGCTCCATCACTTCTCATATCTCAGACTTCTCTCCATGTAACTCCACATGATCCTCTCAAATAACTCATTTACACTGCTCTCACTCTTGACTTGTAACCTTCCGACCTTGCAACAAGGCTCAAGCTTCGCTTCCATACGACAGGGTTGGTATTACAATACTGTCATGCAGCAAGTTTTTTACTTTCATGCTCAGTTCCCTATTTCTCATCACTGCTTTCAAAGAACCAGCAACCTTTCTTCCCTGTTGTATCCTTTCAAGCACTTCATCTTCCAAACTTCAGTCCATACTCATCACACTACTTAAATGCACTCACACTTTCCATTTTCTCATCAGCCAACCTCACTGTATATTCAGTGTCTTCGTTTCTCTCGAAAACCATAACTTTACTCTTTTCTAAATGCACCTTCAGATTCCGTTTCTTACACACTTACCCAAATTCATTCACCAAACCTTGCAGTTTCCCTTCATCTTCATTAATAATAATAATAATAATAATAATAATAGTAATAATAATAATAGTACGGAACACAGACGGAACACCCATTTGACCTTGGCCTTTGATTCCTTGACCTTGATTACCTATACTCGATATTTTTCCAGCTGATGATCCACTTTCGTGAATGTGGCACCTGCGCACTCCTGCCGCGTGATTGGTTGGTTTCAATTTCATACCTTAAGTATCATATTTACAAAAAACAATTGTACCTTATATTCCAAATGTCATAAATGCTGCTTTGCACTGTCATTGTATTATACAGACATGAAACGAGTATGTATCCGTCCTTCACCCAAACAGACAATGAATTTGAGGAAGTAGAATTTGAATTGAAATATTTATTGCTGTAAAAGGTGTGGAAAATATTTTCCACAGACGAAATATCCTGACACGCATTGGTTATAAGGATTCAATGTCTCAATGAAGCAGATGGATGAATTAATGTGTGGGATTCGGTATGACTTGTATATATTAGTTTATTATTGTAAATATCGTATATTATAACTATACTTTGTATAGTTAATAGAAACAAACATTTGTATTATATACTGTATAAAGGAAAATAAAAAACAAGCATTAAAATAATCAGTTAGTGGAAACAACTATCCAGTTACAGTTGGGAACTAGTTTGATATTCATCCGCCTTTGTTCACTTCATTTTGACCTGGCTCTGAGAAGTCAGTGGCAGTATAAACCCCGTGGAGTAAAGACATATTCCTGTTCCTCTTAGAATATCTGCGTGATTGAGTGTCGATTGTTAGAGATTTTGGTGAAAACCACTGTCATATTATAAACGGGCAATACAAATTTATGCAGTAATAATGAAAATAGTCATTACATCGAATGACATAAAATCATATCCGTACTGACTCGGACGAGATTGATTATATTGTATTATGCCCACTATATTGAGTTCGCTGCCTAAATACGAATCGTTGAGTACCACTGGCCAATAAGTAGGAAAGATTTGTTATTTATGTGTGCGTTACTCTGCTTACCATCCAAAAAATCCAACGTAAGTTTTAATTATTTAACTTACTCATCCATGTGTAAATAACGAGGACTAATTAATGGCTTTCATACTAAAGCAATACTGATTATAGAGGAAGGTCATCGATGTAATAATATATTAAATACGATCATACCTATTTTCAGAGTGATGTCACATTTTCCTGGACGAGGTAATGCATCTGGTACCGTACTGTAGTGAGTATAAAATTAATATAGCCCTAATTAATTATTTTTTGTGAAAGGAAGGTCAGGAAGGACGACTTAGGGCAGTCGGGACTGGGTTTCCATGACAAAAGGTAGAGTTGTTGCATATCCCTATTTTTTTTTGTTTTAATAAACGCATTTGGCTGGGTAAGTGCAAATAAAAGGTATCTTAATACTTCAGCACTTATTATTAGACAATAGTACCATTCTAAGTAAATTAGCGGTTTTGTCAGTGGTAAAATGGTGGAAGTTGGGAAGGGAATGGAACAGTAGCTACAGAGGAGGGGGGGGGGGCATGAGAGACTGCCAGGCGGGAAAAACAGGTTGTCTCGTC
>JAGKTI010025314.1:0-14028 GCA_018397915.1 Birgus latro
AACGTCTTTGGCGTTCGCTGCCAGCAGGAATTGGTGCTCTAATAACCATTCTAACTAGCTGAGACGCTGGAGACAGTCTTTAACGATAACAACGAAGTACGGCAGTAGACTGACGTGAAATATATGAAGTGGTGACGCGTCATAGAGTACAAAGTAAAAACCAGTTTTCCCCACGCCTATGCTTCAGTCAGGATACATATACACAGAATGGAATTACACCCCTATTATATCTTATTTTCGTAGGTGTTTGACAAGCTGCTCATTGCGTTCAGTCTTTCCACAGAGCAGCTGCTCAAGGTAATTTTGTTTCATTCGGAGGAATCCGACCTCTTCCTCCATGGGCGTCATCTGTGCTGACCTCACTTCCTTAACGTCCAATGCTTCCTTAACCACTGTATAACAATGACGTCTGTCTTTCTTCCAAACGAATTTGTTCAACTTTGTGGATAAGTCCTGTAGCCAAGGGGTAAATAATGATATATTTTGCTTTACCAGGTCGAAAAGTGTGTCCTGAGCTGGGTTAATTTGGGGACAGCAAGAGTGCAATAATGACATCTGATTGTGGAAGGAGTTAATAGCACGTCAATAACTTACACAATGAAAGGGCGTCATAGCTACTCAAAGACAAACTTAAGTTTCGTGTAGCAGCAATATACTGTTACAATTATAAATTCTGGTACATATTTGTTTAACTGGAACTTATGAACTGAGACCACAGGCCACTCGATTACTGTCAGTTTCTTAGAGTAAATCCCTCTGTGTTGCGACAGTTTCGAAAAGGAGTATAAGTCTATTTACACTGACTTTACAAAGAACCGTGTGCAAGCATGATCTAATTTTCCGTTCTACTCACACACATAAACAAGCACTCTGTTAGGAGCTGCATCGGTCATTATGATCTAATGTTAATATAAATTTAAGGTAGTATTCTGCGTGGCTTTGGTAACTTCGCAGCACCCCTACCTTAGCGATTTAATCTACACAACTCATTACAAATTATTCTTGCATTTTATTGATGTAAATTATGTCGATACTAAAACGATATGTTTAAAGTACAGAAGACTACTAAGGTGTGATATGCAAAATACAGTGCTAAAGAAAAGGTGCTACGGGGCCTCCTATGTCACCTTGAATATGCACATTTTACGGAACCTTGACGCTTTTAATTGGATATGAGCGTATTAGTTGTAATTATTCTGATGTTTGACCTGACATCACACTGGGCTAATTGCACTACTTGACAAGAATTTCAGTTCAGAGACAAAAATGGGTACCCCAAGGCAAGAACGTGGCGATGATTTGTAATATGATGTTTATTTTGCTCTAGCATGTACAGTTTTTCTGAACTCACTACCCTCACACGCATCCCAATAGTACAGTGGTCATTCTAGACATCGCTTTATTCGTGCTCCGTATACGTCTTAATGTATATATAGTGCATATATGTCCAACATATACATTGCCATTTGTCTACATTCACTGTCTGAAGTATGTCGATATAAATTCATTATCCTTAATATAACTCTTATTTCAGATTTATGGGTAGACAATGCCTCGCAGATGTGTGAATGATCCTAATGTTTCTGTTATGTATGTGGAAGTTTCACTCCAAAGAAGCAGAAACGGAAGATCACGATCCTTGTAAAGGCAGCTTTTCTACATTATTTTGGCGCTAAGACTGGCGACCGAGACAAACGATAGGCTTCCCATATCTGCTGCGTGACTTGTTCAAACTCTCTTCGCGAATGGCTAGCAGAAAAGAAAACAGGGATGCCTTTCGCAGTTCCCATGGTATGGAGAGAACCTAGTGATCACACAACAGACTGCTACTTTTGCATGAAAAAAGTTTTGGGATTTTCTTCCAGAAACAAAAACAGCATTGTTTATCCAAATTACCGTCGGCAATAGACCGTTCGATCACTCGGAGGACCTTCCCATTCCAAGACCACCAACATATAACTGTGTATTCCAGACTTCAGATGAGGATGAAGATGGAGAGGCATCTGGTGCAGCTGTCCCTGATTCTGACTTCGAATGTCAGCCGACTGGCAAAGTAGCCCATCTAGTCACCCAAGGCGACCTTAGCAATCCTGTACGTGGCCTAAATTGATTGAAACAACAGTCAGAAATACTTGCTTCGAGACATTTGAGTGGGACTTGTTGCATCCAGACACGAGGGTGACGCCAGTTTCAGGAAGCGGCAATAAAATTTTGAACGTTTTTTCAAGTCAGACGGAGGAGTATGCTACTGTTTCAAGACCGCAGGTCTGTTCGAAGCCTTGGGAAGGAATCATGATCCTGACGAATGGCGACTTTTTATTGACTCCAGCATAACAGGTCTGAAGGCTGTTCTTCTCAGTGGGAACATGTTACTCAGTATACCACTTGCTTTAGCTCCCGAAATGAAGGAAAAGTACGAATCGATGCAAAAACTCGTTTTGACTGAGTACGACGAATTCCGATGGAAAATCTGCAACGATTTGAAAGTGGTAACCATGCAGCTTGGAGTACAAGGAGGTTTGATGAAATACCGTTGCTTCCTGTGTTTATGGGACAGCCGTGATGTGCAGCGACACTACATCCAAAGTGAGTGGCCTTCTCGAAGTTACTACGAAGCCGGTGTACACAACGTACAGAACGAACCACTCGTCCAAGCAGAAGATATCATACTTCCGCCTCTTCACATCAAGGCAGGCTTGATGAGAAACTTCGTCAGAGTCTTGCATAAGACAGGTTCAGGTTTCACACACCTGATGAAAGTCTTACCTAAGATTAGCGACGCCAAATTGAAGGAAGGCATTTTCGTTGGCCCACAAATTCGTAGCCTGATGAAAAACAGTCAGTTTGATGCGACCCCCAAGGCAGACGAACTTAGGGCTTGGAAGTCTCTTAAGAAAATTTGTGCTGGTCTTCTGGGCAACCATCGCAGTGAAGATTACATGGAAATCGTTGAAGAGCTCTTGGTTGCATACCATAAACTTGGATGCTGCATGTCCCTTAAAATTCATTTTCTTCACTCACATCTCGGTAACTTTCCAGCAGACTTGGGTGATGTTAATGACGAACAGGGTGAACGTTTTCAGCAGGATATTGCGATGATGGAACAAAGATACCAAAGTAGAATTGGCGCTGGTGTGATGGCGGACTGTTGTTGGATGCTGACACGGGAACCCGATGTAGAGCACAAAAAGAAATCATCAAAAACTGTACTATGAGTGTCCGTATTAACAGGTACATACTGTACAGTGGTGGAATAATACACTATTTTTTTTTTTTTTTTTTGCTTCTTTTACATCCCAATTAATACAGTATTTCTCGATTTAAAAAATATTCCCGGCATGAAAAGCGATAGGAGCATATTGATTTTTGACTAATGGAAGGAAAATTTTTAAGACTAAATTTCAGAAAATCTGTTGGAGATAGAGAAAAAGTAATAATATATATACAGCCAGCACCATCAGTTTAACCCAAATCATCCATTCCCATTTCTGAGCTAGATAAAAAGTTGAAATGTGTTGTTATTTTCTCTTGACATATGAGCTGGTGTGGCAGTGTGAAGTGTGACAGTGTGAGGTGTAGTAGTGTGATGTGTGACTCTGAGGAGTGGCAATATGTAGTCCAGTAGTGTGAGATGCGGTAGAGTGAAATGTGGTAGTGTGATGTGGTAGTGTAATGTGATGTGTGACTGAGAAGTGGCAATGTGAGAAGTATAGTGCTGTGATGTGTGACAACGAGGACTGGCAGTGTGAACTGCAGCAATGTGAGGAGTGGCAATGAGAAGTGCTCTGTTAAGGCGTGGCAGTGTGAAGTGTGGTCATGTGAAGAGTGACTGTGAGGTGTAGTCGTATGCGAATGACTGCGAGTTGTGGCAGTATGAGGTGCAGTACTGTGAGGCGTGACAGTGTGATGTGCGGTCATGCGAGGTGTGAATGTGAAGTGTGGTCGCATAAGGAGTGACTGTGAGTGTGATAGTGTGAGGTGTAGTACTGTGAGGCGTGACAGTATGATGTGCGGTCATGAGAGGTGCGACTGTGAAGAGTGTCTGAGGTTTAACAGTGTGACGCTCAATCTTCTGAGGTGTGACTGGGGTGAGGTCGTATGAGGAGTGGCTGTGAGATGTGGAAGTGTCTATTGCAAAGTGATCATCCTAACCCCGTGCAAAGGAAGAAAGTGTTTTCATCGTGCTGAGGTCCACAACTCTCGGTAACAAGAAAGGGATGGTAAATGCAAGTTCCCCCCCCCATCTCTTAAGTTGCCGTTCGTCAGATACGCTTCATTTGAGGATCTGGAGGGGGAGAAAAAGATGGAGGCAAGAGCTGATGAGGACAAGAAGCAGAGAATCTATTTTTTACTTCTTTATTCATTAATTTCTTGGGGTGGTTCCTGTTGTGGTTACTTTACGTCCTGCTATTTAATTGCCTTTTTTCTGTGTTATCTTACCCGGACAACATTGAGTTAAACCATTCATCAAGTTTGTTCAGTTCTTTCCAACCTCTTTACTCGTTTGATTTTCTCCTTGCTTACACTGCCTCTCCCTCTCAGTGACTTCACTCATTTGATTCTGTCACTCTATACTTTGTCATTCACCCATTCCACTCCTTCCCATTCACCCATTCACTCAACCGCATCTCACTCAACACAGTCACTCTCTTATTCCCTTACTCAGTTCGTCTCACTCTCACACTGGCCTCTCGCAAAGACAGCACTTCCTTTAGGCTCGCAATCACTTTTGTTTTATTGTTAATCCTTGGTCTACGCAAGCCCTGACGAAGTAAGTAATTAAAATTAAGAAATGTCTGTTCTCGCTAAACACCAGGCGAAACCTTGGCAAGCGATTGTCAGTGCTGGCGAAAGTTTTAAAATACGGACATGTCTCTTGATTCACCGGCTCAGTTCCTCTCTCTCACTGATTCAACCCCTTCTCACTCACTCACTTACTCACTCACTCACTCAAACGATCTCCTTTCAGTCACTCGGCCTCCCATTCATTCAATCTCCCTCTTTCACTCGACTTCCCTCACTCGTTCCTGTCTCATAAACTCCAATCTTTTTCTCTTTCTCTAATTAGTCTTTTTCTTCGTCCTTTTGCATTCTTTCATTTCTATATTATCTTTTTCTCCCCACTACTTCTTTTTCTTCCTGTGTTCATTCTTCGTGCTTAATTTACTACCGTTTTTAATCTCGCTGGTATCACTTTTGCTTTCTATTAAACTTGCTTTCGTTTCTCTTTCATTATTTCATAATTTTTTACTTTATCTTTTCTCATAACATTTCAGTTTTCTTAGTTTATGTTTCACCCTCGCTTCGCTATTCTCATTTCCTAATTTCCTACCTTTTTTCTCGTTTTATCGTTCATGTTTCCAATTTTTTTATCAGTTTGTTCGTTGTATCTTTCCTTCACTCAAATCTGTCTCCTCACATACACATTCATTAGTTCTTATTTGTCTCACTTCTCATTCGTCTTTCTTCACAGGCTTATCCGAGTTACCTGATTTGTCCGATCTGGGTTTGCTCAGCTTCTCATTCTCGTTTCCTTTGTCTCATCTCATTTCTTTTCTCCTTTTTTCTCATATCCATTTTTTTTCATACCGGTACAATTTTAGTATTTTCTACCATTTTCATTCTTTTTTACGTGTCATTTTTTCGCCGTTCATCATCCCTTTATCCCTCATGTTCTAGTTTCCCAGTCCTTGTTTCTGTCCCACTGTTTTCTCATCATATTTCTCCATCTTGATTCCCTTATTTTCCCTTTCTTTCCTCTTTTTCCCTTTCTTTCATCCTTTTCTCTTTCTTTCCTCACTTTTCCATCTCGGTTCCCTCATTTCCTCCTTTCCGTTCGTGGTTTCTGTATCCTCACTTTTTTTTTAAAATATATATTCCTACATTTTCTTCTCCCTGTTTTTGCCATCCAAGCTTTTTTTCTATTTCTTTTTTGTTTTTCAATCGTTTGCTTATCTCTAGTGCCCCATTTTCCTACTTCATTTCCCTTCCAACTCTTCTATTCTGCCATTTTCTTAGTACATTTTTCTGTCATATCACTTTCCTAATTTTTCACATCTCTTCACGTTCTTATTTATTATCCTAATGTCTTTTTGCTCAGTTCTCATCACTGCATCTTCATTACTGTTTTTCTTTTTCCTTGTCTGTCTGTCTGTCTGTCTGCCTCTCTCTCTCTCTCTCTCTCTCTCTCTCTCATTTTTATCCACCCATTTTCAGTTAAATTCATTTTTCCTCATTACATTCTCCCTTGGACCTTGTTGGAAGGACACAAGTCAAGAGTGAGAGCCGAGGAAATGAGTCATTTGAGAGGAGCATGTGGAGTTACGTGGAGAGACAGACTGGCCAATAAGGAAATGACGGAGCTTTGTGGTGTGGATGTGGATGTAATAGAAAGCGTTAGGAGAAATACACTGAGGTTGTTTGGCTATGTGGAGAGCATGGAGAGCGAGAGACTAACGAGAAGAGTGTATGTGAGTGAGGTGGAGGCCGAGGATGAGATGGAGCGATGGAGTGGGGAGGTATATGAGAGAAGAAGGTGTGACCTGGGAGGAAGACAGTGAAATGGAGGGGGACAGGACAACATGGAGGCGATTTGTATGTGGCCACCCTTTACGGGAATAAGGCGTCTGGCAACAGATAGATAGACCGACATTCTCCCTCATTTTCTCATCTGCTTCCACATTTTCTCCCTCTGTCTTCCACTTTCTCCTATCTCTCATCTCTTTTCCCTTCTTCTTATTTTATCAGTAAATTTGCTCATATTCTCCTTCTTTACTTTTCATTTCCACGCCTGAGCAATTCACTGGAGTCGAGGTACTTCAGCCCGGATTCCTTATAATGTTTTCTGATTTAATTTTGCTCTCCATTTCTTGTAAGTTTTTAACAATGAATGCAGTTGTTTGTATCTGTTATCTGTCTGTCTCTCTGCCTGTCTGCTTAATACATCTGCTTCATTTTCTTTTGATCTACCTGTTTATATCTATTTTTTTTTAAATGTCTGCCTATTGATTTCTAACAGTCTGTCTGTCTGTCTGTCTGTCAGTCTGTCTATCTATCTATCTATCTTTGTCTATCTATCTATCTTTGTATTTATCTATGGTCCGTGTATTTGTATCTTTCCACATGTCCGTCTTTCTACCTATCTGCGTGTCTGTCCACCAGTATCTATTTATGTCTGTCTGTTTGCCTATCTGTCTATCTCTATCTGTCTATCTGTCTGTATCTAACTGTCTGTCTGTCTATCCGTTTATCCACCCTTCTATCTGTCTATATCTTGTCTATCAGTCTGTCTGTCTGTTTATCCACTGATCCATCTGTCTGTCTGTCTGTCTGTCTGTCTGTCTGTCTGTCTATCTATCTACCTATCTATCTGTATCATCCTTATGTGTCTTCATCTGTTCACCCCTTGTTCTCTTTTCCACTCCTTTAGTCTGTTCACGTATAAAACTGTCAATATACCTGTCTATCAATCCATTTAGGTATCTCTCAATTTGCCTATCTCTGTTATCGGCTTCTTTCTCACTTCGCTTCAGTTCTTACTCCCACTGAATTTAATGTAACGTCTCCTCTTATTTCACCTTATTCGACAAAGTATACCCGTTCTTTATATTCACACTTATTTCCACTCTCAGTCTTTATTCCTACTTACTCACCAGCAAAACGTCCCTTCATGCTGATTCCCATTGTGTCAAGAATGTGTAGCTCTCCTCTTACTCCTACATATATTCACCCCCGCTCTTCCCGCTTCTCTCTTTCTTTGACCCTACTCCTTCTTCACCTCTCCCTTTATATGATCGTATTCCCCTGTACCAATATATATTTTGTATCTACCTGGCTTCACGACCTTATTTCTTTCTGGCGCTATGTTCCTGGATCTAACTCTCTTTGCTTATTCCCACGTATTCTGCAAAGCTTAACACTGACCCCGATTCTTCGCTACCCTCCACCTCTCGGCTGAAAATCTTACTCTTTTTCTCACCAGTCTCTCTTTTTCCCTCTGAGCTGTTTCCGGTATCGTTGGTTCTCCTGTAATGACCGCGGCGCCCTTCACATCCCGGCTCTGTCCTTGACCCAGTTGTGATGCGTTCTGGCTTCTTCTAGGATTATTTCTTTTATCTTATTTCCTCCAGTTCATTTCTGTATCTTTTTTTTTCTTCAGATTTTGCCTTTTTCATTCTATCATTGTTTTTTCTTAAGATTCCGCTCCATGTTACTTTGGACAATATACGAGTATGTCATCTACTTCTGCTGTAGGTTTTATATAATCCGCTTCATTTTTCAGATTTGGAACAATTTTTTATTTTTTTTATTGACTCTCCTAGCTCCATGATTAGGTTTTCAGCGGTACCTTTTTTAACTAAGGTTAATATCTCTGCATTAATACTGCCACAATTACTAAAGCTATTATTAGTAATGTTTTGGCAAGACCGCAGTGCTGCTTCCATTGCTTCTGTCTTCATGGTGATGATACTTATCGTTAGTGTAACCATTATTATACTGTACTGTCGTTATTATGATAATTCCACACTGACAGTAACTAAAATAACGAAATAACGAATAATGGTGATAGCATTTATCCACATCTTCAGAGCTGACATCATCACCAGCATCATCATTCTACTTTTCCCCTTTTCCTTTGCCACGCTATTATAATGCCGCGGTGTGGTGCAGTGTATCCATGCAACTCAACTAGGGCTGGCTGCTGTGTGAGGCGGCTGGGTAATGGAAGTGTGGCCAGGCTATTGCGGACGCTGGGCCGGGAACCAGTCGCAAAAGTTGTGTGACGGAGAGGATGGCGGCGGCGGCAAGAGGGGGGGAAAATTGGAGGAGGAGAGCAGGGTAATGAGAGAGAGTGGTGGAGGACGGGGGGAGGGAAGGATGAGGGTGTGGGTGTGGGAATGTGTGTGTGAGAGAGAGAGAGAGAGTGAGTGTGAGAGTATGTGAAAGTGATAAGAGTGTGTGAGAGTATGTGTGAGTATGAGAGAGAGAGAGAGAGAGAGAGAGAGAGAGAGAGAGAGAGAGAGAGCAGACAATTAACACCATAACAAAAATACGAGCTACCTTAAAGTGGTCATACACAAAAGGATTCTCAGAAACTTAAGGACATGGGGAACCGACTCATATGGTGGATAGCCTACTTTATTTACCTCCTCCAATACGATTACGTCTTTCCTAATTATATTCTTACTATCTTCAGACAATTTCACTTCTTCTGCTGCCATACTACTTTCTTTTTGCCATCCCCAGACAGTTTATTCAGTTCAGGATAGACTCTTATACTATCGACAAAAAGACGATTTTCTTCACCTTATGAGATACCACTCGTAGCGGAAGGGTTAGGAGACCGACGAACCCAGTCAGTCTGATGTCGTATTTTGCAGTCGTAACCTTCAGACGATTTTTTTTAACTCAAGGAAGAAGTCTTACAATGAAGGGTCTCTTTTAAACTAAGTACAATTTTCAGAAGATATCAAGGAATGGATTAATAAACAAAAACCAACGCGCATCATCGCAATGGAATGGCTAAAACCAGTATTGAGAAAACTTTAAAGCAAACTGTAGGACTAGAGAAACGAAAAATGGGACGTGAAAAATAGAAGATAAATGAGAGTCAAGGGTAACAAGGTGAGAGGGAGGCGTTCGCAGGAGGAGGATCAGGGAAAGGGCGGAAAGGGTGACGAAGAAAAGGTAGGGAGGGTGAGAGGGAGTGGAGAGAGGAGGTGTGGAGGTGAAGATGGAGGAAGAGAGCTGGAGAAAAGGGCCTAAGATGGAGAAGGGAGAAAATGCGGAAAAGGAGAGGTGTAGTGAAAGAAAGGAAGAAAACGATGAGAGGGATGGATGAAAAACTGGCAAGCACGCAGTGGTGTAAAGAGGGGAAGAGGTCCGGTGAGGCGTGGTAATAGAGGGAAATGGATGGAGGGAGTGAAAGGAAAGAGTATGGTGGCGGGGATGGAAAACGAAACGAAAGAGAAATGATAAAGCAAGGGGGACGCCGGAAGGGAACAAAGAGAAAGGATGAACTGATGAAGTGAATGAGAGATTGTAAAAGGTGCGGAAGGAGGAAGCGAGTGGAGGGAGGGAGAAGAGGAAACGGATGTGAGGAGATGTAGTGGGGAAGGAAAGAAGCAGAAAAGAATGAGAGGGACGTAGAAGGGAAACTGAGATTAAGAGAAGGTATGCATGAACAAAGGAAGATGAAACAGAATGAAATGGTTAAAGAATAGGAAGTGACGAGAAGACATACGTTGAAGAAGGTGATAGAGGAATGAAGATAAGAGTAAATGGACTGGAACGAATGGATACTGAGAAATAGGGACGGACGGGAGATGAGGCTGGAAGAAAGGAATGGAGAGGAGGAGTGTGGTGAGGAAGGGAAGAGCTAGCAGAAGAAAGGAAACATAAGACAGAACGGATGTGGTACGAGGAGAGGGAGTGAAGTAAAAACGTCAATTAAGGAAAGAAAGAATAGACAGAAGGGAGCTGATACGAGCATAGGAACAGAGGAAGGGAGGAAAGAAAAAGAGTTGGTGACTGCGATGAAGGATAGGGGAAAGACATGGTGCTTGAGAAGAGCGATACATGATGAGAATAGGATGAAAATATACTAAAGAAGAAGGGAAGCCGTGCGATTGTGATCTGGGAGAGTGTGAGTGCGAAGAAAATACTTATCAGACTTCGTAGTGATAAAGGAAGACGGTGGAGTGGCTAGGAGAGAAAAGTAGACAGATGGAAGGAAATCAAGGGATATGATGGAGAGGAAAAGAAGTAATGCGGCTGCAAGAAAAAGAAGGGAAAGGAAGGATCCATAAAGAAGTTAAGGGAAGGGTCTGATAGGATAAAACGAAAGCTGTGAGAGGATGGGAGAAGATATGGCAAAAATGAAGGAGATGGAATGGAGGGAAAAGAGAGGAAAAGGAAGTGAGGGATGTGACGGTAAGAAAGGGGAGGGAAGAAATGTAGAGATAAGGAAGGGAAGATAAGCTGAAAGAATGGGATGTTGCAGTAAGGTAGAGAAGGGAAGTAAAATGAAGGGAAACAAGTTTTCTCGTGAGGAAATGATGAAAGGGATGTGATAGCGATGGAACGAGAGGTGTGTGGTGATTCCGACATTGTAGCTGGCAGGTGAAGACAGACCACTCATGCATACGTCGCCAAAGTTTGAGCGAGTTGCTGCAATTCTTCGACTGCGAGCTGGGAGGCTTCGAGGAGGGGGACGGGGATTGGGGATTGGAAGGGAGGTATTGAGGACTGGGAGGGGTACTGGAGGGAGAGCTGAGGGGGACTGAGAGAAGATGGTGGGAGACCTGAGTGGGGGACCGAGAAGGGAGTGAATGGAGAATTGAGAGGGACTGGAGGGAGAATTAAGGGGGACAGAGAGGGATTGCAGGGAGAACTGAGGGGGACTGAGATGGGGCTGAAGGAAGAAGTGAGAGGGACTTAGAGTTAGAACTGAGAGAGACTGGGAGGATAAATAAGAGTAACTAGGAGGGAGACTAAAGAAGCTAAGGGGACAAATAAGGAGGTCTGAGATGGGACTAGAGAGAAAAGTAGGGGATTGAGAGGGGATTGGGAGGAGAACTGAAGATGACTGGGATGGGGACTACTGAAGGGACTGAAAAGAGGAATGGAGGGGGCATTGAGAGGAACTGAGGGGTAACTAAGTTGTCTAAGAGGGATCTTGCAGGAAGAATAAAGGAGAGCTAGGAGAGGAACAGGAGAGAGAAGTGAAAGAAGGAAGAAACAGAGAAAGGTTATTGGTTTTGGGGAGAGGGAGTATTGGAGACTGGATGAATCTGGAAGGTCACGGTACCTTGTTCAACATCTGTTTTTGTTTTACAAGTATATCCACATCATTAGTAAAACTAGCATAACTAGTACCCAGTTTAATCTTTTTATGAACCTTCTGTTATTTCTAGGCATATTAAATGTTACCCTGGTTAGCAAAGCAAAGAGTTATGAGGACGTATTACATAATCTCATTGTGTTACCTTCGACGATTTATTAACATAGGAGTTACATCGTGTAGCGGATGGGTTAAAGTACTGACCTTTAACCCATTCACTAAATAGACATGATTATATGTTATTGTTAATTATCGCCAGCCTAATGAGGCGATAATGTATGTAATTGCCTGCTTCTCTCTGTGTGTGTGTGTCTGTATGTCTGTGTGTCTGGATGTTACCAAAATCTCTCAAAATTGAGTTGGCAAATTTTATCCAAACTTTGTGGGGGTATCCCCTTATATATGGCTTGTTTGTTAATAATTTTGGCGAAGCTGTGATGATATGCCTCCGATTACCAGAGGATTACTAATCTAGTTTTTTAGTGATGGCGGGCGATGCGCATTAGTGGGCGAATGCCTTGGCTTTTATTTCAGATGATTTTATTCAGTTTAGACGATACCTCTCGTAGTATAGGAGATAAGAGTAATGTTCATTATTCCTACCAATATTAAGTCTTCTTTTATTTTCTTGTTATTTTCTGACAGTCTTGCTAAGTTTATTGGTATTGAAGGAAATTGAAGTTACATCCATTAACCCTTTCAGTGTAGTGGTGTCTGTTTGTGTTTTATGTTATACTTGTCTCCTTCAGATGCCTTTTTTCAAAATATATATACTTAGTGAGATTTCATTTAATAAGAGGTTTATAAGCAGGTCATTATTACAAACCGTTCAATTACGCTATTATTATAATTATACTGTATTTTTATTTCTATTTTTATTTCTTTCGGATGATATCGTTCAGTGCTGGTGAGACCTTTACAGTATTGCTTTCACATGAACATGGCCCAGATTTTCGTAATTCTGAAGCTCATTATTCGTATTACAAATGCCAGTAGAAGAAAATACCACGACTTTACATTCTCTCTGTACCGCTTCTTCGTGATTAGCGTAATACTCTAGTGTTAATCTCTTGTTACAGCTTAGCATTCTACATGGAGAGATGGTAATTTTAAGCCGAGTTAGGGTAAAGAGAGTATAGTGAGTTGGTCAATAACGCATCTCCCAAAAATTCTCAAGAAATAATATAGCAGCTAAACCTAATACACCTCTGTATATTTTTTTTTCTCCTGACTAAACCAACTCCCGGTCCTCCGTTCTTTTCAGCCCAGTGGTCTTGCTCGCGGGGCCAAAGAAAGAGAGAAAGAAAGTAAGAAAAATAAATATCGTGAATGCCGACCGAACCCACAGCTGGCCGAACTAAAGCCAAAATTATCCAGGCCGGCTCCGAAATATCCACACCTGAGCCATGGAAAACCTGTGTGTGTGAGTGTGTGTGTGTGTGTGTGTGTGTGTGTGTGTGTGTGTGTGTGTTTTGTGTGTGTTTGGGTTTGTGCTTGTGCTTTCGGTGGTTGGTTGGAGATGGAGGGAAGGGGCGTGTTGGTGTGAGGAAAAATGTTGAGCAATATGACAGCGGTGAAATGTTGGGAAAGGAAGGGGTGTGTCACTGATGATGGGAAAAAGTGTAGTGAGGAAAGGAAGGTGAGATTTGTTACCGAGTGAGGTGAGGGAGGGGAAGAGGATATGGGATGTAGTAGGAAGGAAAAAATGGAGTATTATGATAGCGATGAAATATTCGGGAAGGAAGATGTGCAGTGTTTAAGGAGAGAAAGGAGCGTAGTGTGAAAGGGAAGGTGGGATTATATTAACTAAGAAGACGATGGAGAGGGAGTAGGGTGTGTGAAAGGGAGACGGTGATGAGAATGTAATTAGAGAATGGGAAGAAATGAACGCATGTTTAGGATAGAAAGGACTGCAGTGAGGAAGGGAAGGTAGGTTTATGTAAGCGAGGAACGGGACAAGAGGAGGAGGAGGAGGAGGAGAGGGAGTTTGGGTGTGAGTTGAGAGGTTGCAGGGGCGGGGTGTGTGAGGCAGGGAGAGAAGAAATAATTTAAAAACCACATCACGACATGGCCAGATCTCAGAGGTGGGGGCTGGATGGAGTACAGGTGTAGCCTTCCGAACATTCTGTCTGGTTTAGAATTCGGGGGACGGTCATTGACTTTGGTGGGTTGTGTGGATAGACTTT
>JAGKTI010025315.1:0-12240 GCA_018397915.1 Birgus latro
TACAGGCATAATCCACTGAGTATGGTAAAATTGCCTGCTAAACAAACCGCAATAAAGAAAATAAATTCCAAAAACAGGATTTTTTTTTTTTTCTGCAGGAAAGTAACTTACGCCCCTGAAACGTCAGAAAAATACAGAAATAATCTGAAGGAATATGAATTAAACTGGCAGGGTCTTTCTACTGCTTCAAATAAAGCATACATTTCTCTCTTTTTTATGCTGGCTAACGTGTGCCGAGATAGTTACAATCAGGTAGGGTTGTTTTGTGTCCTGTGAGAAGTAAAATATATTGAAGAGGTTAATGAAATAAAATCTATACAAAGAGGTTTACGAAGAAAAATTTAATTGTAAAAAAAAGTAAAATTCGCAACCTGACCTATCGATACGACACTTTCTTGCGGAGGTCTGGCAACGTCTTTATTTTTCTTTCTTTTTCGTCTCCATGTATATTCCTAGGTCATGGTTGTGGTTGATGACGAGGATGAGGATACCAGAGGGCAAAGGACATTGGCAAAGTGTAAAAATTATTCACTGAAGTCTGCCATATTTAACTGGGCCAAGGTTTGGGATAATGTTAAACAGACAACGCTTGCCAATGCCTGGTCCAAGTTGTTTCAAAACGAGGAAGCCGTCCAAGATTTTGACGGGTTTGAGCCATACCAGGCAACTTTAAGACGTGGGGGAGAAGAGGTAGCAGCTGATGACATTATGGAATGGCTAGAAGCTGACGAAGGAGATCCTGGGTTCGAAATTATGACAGACGAAGAGATTGCCGAGTCTGTGCAGCGGAGAGAGGATGATGACAGTGACGATGACGATGGCGATGATGACGATGCAGCCAACGTCCCTAGGCCTAGTCTCTCACAGGCACGTGAAGCTGCTGATGTCCTTCTCGGTTTCCTGGATGGGATGGAAGACGACGCCAAGTTTTCTCGGTGCTACAACACCATTTGGGAGCTGAGAGACAGCATTATACAACGGCAGCACAGAGGCACAGGATTTCGTCAGACTCGGTAAGTTACGTAACAATGATGCGTTTTTTTTTTTTTTTATTACATCAGTACCCCCTGGGGGTAGGGGGGTTTTCAAGAATTCTCCCCCAGTATCCCTGCTTGTCGTAAGAGGCGACTAAAAGGGTTGGTGGTAGGTTAGTGCCCCACCCCGTAAAAACAACTAACTTGTAGGAGGAGGCTGTAGCACGGGCCGAACAGGGTAGTACTCCCGAGGGGAATGGAATGCTCTGGTGATAGGGAGAGCTGGAGCTCCTTTCACTAGCTACCTAATCATCCTCCTTTGCTGACCTTTTCAGTGTGACAGTAACATGGAGAGTAGACCAGCATACTCTACCAAACATTTCCTCTAACTATCATATGTACTACACCACATGCACTTTACATATCACACAACGTATCCCACTACGTTACAGGGGTTGACACCAGCAAGGGCATGCGGCCAGGAAACTTTGCCCCCGCTACCTAGTGGCGGACTTTCGGGGGGAGGCTTGACAGGGGTTCCGCCAGCATAGATC
The DNA here is from genome assembly GCA_018397915.1 of Birgus latro. Lineage (NCBI taxonomy): Eukaryota > Metazoa > Arthropoda > Malacostraca > Decapoda > Coenobitidae > Birgus > Birgus latro. The sequence goes on from JAGKTI010025315.1 coordinate 1,529, forward strand.
ACGGGTCCGGGGCGAGATGGGGCTCGAACCTGTGCTAAAGGGTACAGGGCATTGCGGTTCCCAGGCTGCCGCTTCTGCTCAATAGAGAGGGGCCCGAACCTGGGAGTAGCGCCCCAGGAGGCTGCCCTATCAGTGGGTGTATAATGGCGGGGCAGTTGCAGTGCCAAGGCGCGCTTGGAGGGTGTCCCTGCAGGTGTCCTGGCAGGGTGCCCCGAGGCCACTACCACAGCCACTAGTAAGCTGGTGGGCTAGGGGTCCCAGATCCATTGCCTGGACCTAGGACTGTGCAATGGGCTGGGCCTTTGGATTGTTTACCCCCCTTTATCTTACCAACTATGACCAAGTACAAATATAGGCATCAAAGCAAGCCTGAGGACAGCAAATCACCCAGGGGGTTTAGGGTGGGTTCGTGGAATGTAGAAAGTTTGAGGGGAAGAGCGGGGAAAGTTGTTGAGGCATTTAGTAGGAGGTGAGTGGATGTGGCTTGTTTGCAGGAAGTCCGGTACAGGGGTGGATCAGCCAGAAAGATTGCTGGGAAGAATTGCTACTATAGCTGTTTTGGCAGGGGAGAACTGACGGATATGGGGGTGTGGGTGTGTTCGTTGCGGAGAAATGGGTGGAGTATGTTATGAATGTCAAGAGAGTAAGTGATAGGATAATAGTTGTGAAAATTTTGATCGGACAGGTGACGATTTCAGTTATATCAGCATATGCTCCACAGGTAGGATTGGATGACGCAGAGAAGGACAGATTTTGGGATGATTTAATACGTGTAGTAAATGGTATGGGTGATGATGAGGTAGTGGTTCTGGGAGGGGATTTAAATGGTCATGTTGGTGAAGCAGCTCAAGGTTATGAAGGAGTCCATGGAGGATGTGCATATGGTGTGAGGAATGTGGAAGGGGAAAGAATACTCGAGTTTGGGGAGGCTATGGACATGATTGTGTCCAACACACATTTTAGAAAAAGAGTGAGTAGATTGATTACGTACGAGTTCGGGGGAAATAGTAGTCAGCTAGATTATTTTCTGGTCAGGAGGGTTGATAGGAGATTAGTGAGGGATGTTAAAGTTGTAAGAAGCGAGGAGTGCGTGCAGCAGCACAAACTGTTGATCTGTGACATGGTGCTTAAGGAACGAATGATGAGAAGGAGGACATATGTACCTAGGAGGAAAATATGGAAGCTGGGAAACCAATCAGTAAGGGATGCCTTTTATAGTGAGATGAGGAGAGTGGTGGCTGAACAGGAAGCCGTAGATAGAGACATTAATGAACAGTATAGAGCCCTTAAGAACAGCCTCTTGAGAGTTACCGATGAAATATGCAGTTGGACAAGAGGCCCACCAAGACATAAAGTAACTTGGTGGTGGGATGAGGGTGTAGAAGCTGCAGTTAAGGAGAAAAGAAGGCTTTTTCGGGAATGAAAGAAGGGTGGTAACAGGGAGGAGTACTTGGCTGCCAAGCGCAGGGCTAGAAGAGAGGTATACAGGGCGAAGTCTGAGTCACAGAGACTTTTACTTGATAATCTAAATCATGAAGGAACGAAAAATATGGTTTTTAGGGTGGCAAATCAGGTGAAGAGAGATAATCGGGACATTGTAGGCGAGCAGTGTGTGAAGAATGATGAAGGAAGGGTAGTGGTAAACAGTGAGGATATTAAAGATGCATGGAGAAAGCATTATAGCCAGTTGTTGAATGAGGAGTTTGATTGGGATAGGGAAGGTTTGGAGCCAGCTGATCCAGTGTTTGGGCCTTGGCCTTTGATTGACGCTGCTACTGTGAGTGAGGCAATAGGCAGGATGCGGGTGGGGAAGGCGGCAGGTGTGTCTGGGTTGACTGCTGAAATGCTGAAGGCCTCAGGGGATATTGGGGTGAGGTTAGTCACTGACCTGATAAATACGATTATATATGAGGGTGTGGTCCCAGATGATTGGCTGAAGAGTGTAACTGTAAATGTGTACAAAGGGAAGGGTGATGCCCTGGAAAGGGGAAATTACAGAGGTATAAAGCTCTTAGATCAGATAATGAAAGTAATGGAGAGAGTTCTAGAAGGTATGATTAGAGAAAGAGTGAATATCAATGAGATGCAGTTTGGGTTTATGCCAGGCAGGAATACCACTGATGCCATACTCATTGTTCAACAGCTTCAGGAAAAATATACTGGCAAGAAAAGGGAATTGTATTTTGTTTTTGTTGATTTGGAAAAGGCCTTTGACAGAGTCCCTAGAGAGGTGGTGAAGTGGGCAATGAGAAAGCTGGGGTTGGAAGAGTGGCTGGTTAGGGTGGTTATGGCCATGTACGTGGGTGCTCGCACCCAGGTAAGAGTGAATGGAATTTTGAGTGATGAGTTTCCCGTGAATGTTGGTGTGCATCAGGGGTCAGTTTTGAGTCCCTTGTTGTTTATCATGGTGCTTGAAGCCCTCTCACGTGACTTCAGAGATGGACTCCCATGGGAGATGTTATATGCTGATGATTTGGTGTTGACTGCTGAGAATGAAGGGGAGGCTGAGGAAAGATTTAAGAAGTGGAGAGATGGTATGGGGTGCAAGGGCTTAAGGGTAAATGCAGATAAAACAAAAGTGATGATAGCTAGGGTTGGTGGCGGTACAATCAGAGAGGAAGAGTGGCCATGTGCAGTTTGCCACATGGGTGTGGGAAGTAATTCCATCTTGTGTGGTGTTTGTGATAGATGGGTGCACAAGAGATGTAGTGGTATTAGAGGCAGACTGCGAGATAATGCTGAAAGAGACAGAAATAACTATATGCTCTGCCAGTCTGAAATGGGAAGCGGAATATCTAACGAAGAATGTGAAACTGAATGCTAACTTAAGAGAACACGTGAGATGGTAATTTTTTTCTGATTAGTAAACGTTTGTTCCATTTCGTCCCCTAAAATTGTGAAACCCATAAATATTCGTCTAAGCATACAGCCTAAAGACTTCACCAGTTCAATTCATATTCCTCTAGTTTGTTTTCTGTATTATTCTACTTTGAATTTGGTAATAATTACCTTCTCTTGCTGAAAGGTTTCCTCCATTATCATCATCACATTCTTTAGGCCATAACTACGACTGTTTCCGGCATAATGGAAGAAACTTATTCAGCATAATAAGAAGTGGATTTCAGTTAGATGTGGATTTCGTTTCCCAATTCTCCAACTGGAGCCCAGGTTAGGATAGGTTAAATTATTAGGTAGTTAAGCAATGTTAGGCTAGGTTAGGTTATCAGTCGCCTAACAAAACTCCACCTTGCTATCCATGTGATCGAGTTGTGAGCAGGTAAGGGTGGGGGGACAGACTCACGCTCGTTTAACCGTGTTTCGTTCGCTAGCGACCAGATGCTTCATGTTTAAACCGGAGCTATCGTACGAATAATTCTATGTACAGTAAAACCTCGATATAACGGACTTCAGTAGACCGGAATTCGCTTTTATCGGACTTGAGGAGCTACCGGACTAAACTCCTATATATCGGAAAAAGTCCAATATAGCCAGAATCAGTCTGGACTGCCTGACAACTTCAGCTATGTTCACCACAATAAGACAAGTAAAAGACATGTTTTTCAGTGCACAGTACAGTATTATTATACCATTTGATTAATGTAGTGAAAGTATAACACAGTACAATACTGCAATGGTGGTGAAAACTACCGATGCAATCCGGACTAATGTCTGATATATCGGAAAAAGTCCGGATTAGCAGGGGTAAGTCCGGATGTCGCTTTTATCGGAAAATTGCATATTTCGGACTGGCCTGAGCCCCAATTAGTCCGTTATGGTGAGGTTTTACTGTATTACCGTACCACTGAACCATTCAATCATGGCCCGGATATACCGAAGGCTGGATATTCCGAGCCTGGATAATCGAGCTTTCACTGTACTGTGATTTTTTTTTTTCCTGATCAGCATACATTTTCATTCAGTTTTGTCCCCTAAAACAGCAAAACCCATATTATTTTGAAATAAAATCAATGAGACGCGAAAAAGTACTTGATAGCCGTATACAGTCAGTCCAAAATGTGTTGGGGAGCATGAAATCAAATGAAAAATGTTTCACAACTTACCATAGGTTTTTCTCGTAAATATGCTCAATGTGCTTCCCTGGCAAAATTTAACAACCTAACCTAACCTATCCCACTAGGGCTGCTTGGCTGGCTGTGGTACTGAGACAAACACCCATTCAGAACAGAAATATGCACCCAGGAGAGGCATCCAGAGCCTAGAGGGTGATGTCACTGTGCACAACTTTCAAATTTCGTCACCAGGCCAACTGACTTCCCGCATGAGCTCGAGTATTTCCGCAAGCTGATATGACTTGTCTCATTACGCTGAGCACGTTAGAACAAAAATGTGTTACTCAATCGCCTGTTACTCAAGGACTGAGTGCATTTTTATCCATACGAAACTCCCGAAATTTCCTGCTGTAATGAGCAGGGGCAGACTAAGATGGTCTGTGTGTGTGGGGAGGGTAGAGGCTGGCAACTGGGTGCGGAAGATGAGAAGTGTAAGCGTCAGGGTTGGGGTTACGAGAGGTAAGACTGAAATGAACCTGGGACAATGCCATGGAGTGTGACCTCTGGGATAGAGGGGACGGAAAAGGGAGGCAGCCAAAGATCAAGAAGCGTGCAGAGCCGCCATTAGATGACCAAGATCAACACGTGCAAGTGTTGGAGCCTTCATAAACAAAACAAAATTAAAATCTGGGAGTACCGAACCCCCAGCCAAGGGCACCACAGTGTAATTAGCCCAGTGGACAATCAGTGTTGTCCATTTCTGAATTCAAGACATCAAACACTTACAGTAAAATCAGCTCCCTGTTGTAACATCACACCCTTTACCTTGCCCATCAATACTACGACATTTTTTATCAGTGCCTGTTTTCTCAGGAAGAACAATATGAGAAAACTGCATTCCTGTTAATCCCTAAACATGTCTCTTTTGCTCATAAGGACACATTTTGAGGAAATTGGTGGCTATACATTACAGCCTTTACAAGCAATACAATACAATAAATAATACAACAGACAATACGAACTTATAATCAATAAGATACGTTAAACAATATGAACTCATTCCTCTCTAACTTGGCCTAACATTGGCATTCCCCATCTTGACAGAAGTTTTTAAAGAGATCAGCGCTAGATAATGATACCAGTCATGATGAAGTGCTATGGTGACAAAGTGCAATCGTATTTTCTTTTTCTGCTATGTAAAATAAGCTGCAGAAGGATGAAAATTTAGGCCAAGTTAGTGCAAAAGGACTATATGATACTGGTGTTGTGGGAACGGCTCAGTCTGGTGGTTTGGGCACGGTAGTAATTAAATGATAAAGAATAACACTGAGCCATTCCCTCAACACCAAAACAATTACTCTGCAAAATGGAGAGCAGCGAATTACATATATGGAACATTATATATAAATACAATGTGTCTCTCTACGGCCAGATGCCTCAATCCCGTATGGGGTGGTCACAAACAAATCATCTCCATGCCACCCTGTTCTCCCCAGCTTACATCTGTCATATACCTCTCCACTCCATCTCATCCTCAGTCTTCTCCTCCCTCTCCTGCCTTCATTACCCATATATAACAAGACATCATTGTACTGAAAATATTATACAAAGAAAACGTACCTTGTCAGAAGAGATGGGCTAACGTGGGATCCATTCGCTGCCTCTTCTGGCCACTCTCGGCCGAACACGTCCTGTACCCCCCTGGAGGAGAAATTAACCATGAATGAGTTGATAAAGATGTGTTAAGACAAGCATGTAAAGTAGTGGTGGTAGTAGTAGTGGATAGTAGTAGTAGACAGCAGCAGTAGATAGTAGTAGTAGGTAGCAGTAGATAGTAGTTGTGGATAGCAGTAGTAGGTAGCAGTAGATAGCAGTAGATAGTAGTAGGTAGCAGTAGATAGTAGTAGGTAGCAGTAGATAGCAGTAGTAGCAGTAGTAGTAGTAGCAGTAGGTAGCAGTAGATAGTACTAGTAGGTAGCAGTAGATAGTAGTAGGTAGCAGTAGATAGTAGTAGCAGGTAGCAGTAGATAGCAGTAGTAGCAGTAGGTAGAGTAGATAGCAGTAGATAGTAGTAGTAAGTAGTAGATAGTAGTAGATAGCAGTAGATAGTAGTATAGTAGCAGTAGATTGTAGTATAGTAGCAGTAGATAGCAGTAGTAGATAGTATATAGTAGCAGTAGGTAGCAGTAGATAGTTGTAGATAGCAGTAGCAGGTAGCAGTAGATAGCAGCAGGTAGCAGTACTAGATAGCAGCAGGTAGCAGTAGTAGATAGCAGCAGGTAGCAGTAGTAGATAGCAGCAGATAGCAGTAGTAGATAGCAGCAGTAGTAGCTGACACCAAAAAAAAAAAAAAAAAAAACTGCCCCAGTAAGAGCCAGGTAATATCACAGTACACTATTAACCTCATATATATTACATAAAATACGATAACCTGTAATTAAATTCATAAAATCAAACAAAACCAAATTTAAAAGCCGAAAACAATCGCTGGGTGGCAGGTGCTACGTCGCTGGGTGGCAGGTGCTACGTCGCTGGGTTCGACGTGGCTGCCTGATGACGTCACACTCACGTGACGTCACGGACCAGTCGCATCGCACAGCAGCGATCACTGTACCTTATTTCACACATACAAAAATTGCCAAAATCCATTTACGCAAGTCTATTTTAACTTACCTTCTATAATTCAACCCAAAATTTCGTTCACCAGCTTGTTGTATAGACACAAAATGCGAAATATGGCAGCCCCTCGCTCGCACACCCTCCCTCGATGCTGGGACACCTCAGAATGACCAGATAGCGTCGCTCTTTACTCCTCGTGGTCTGACTCGACATTAAAGTCTTCTAAAAAATAATTAAATTTTAATCAATTTACAAGTTTCCCATCACAAACCACCATCTTAAAATCCGAAAAATACTCCTAAGCTAGTTTCCTAAGCAAATTCGGAGGTAAATGGCCGTATTCTTTTACTTTCTTCGAGATTATGTAACGATGCTGAGCCATACGAGAAAGCATTGGAACTAGCTAGTCACCAACTGAATTTCCACTTGTATTAAATTTTTACAAATGTCCCCCAAAATTCGTTAAAACTTGCCATAGTTACTGGTCAAGAGTAGAAGACTCAAGATAAAATAGAAATTACGATATTTCTCTCATTGCCCAAACCTATTTTTACTCTCGAAAGCATCGTCTTCGAGCCACAAAAACTGGAAGGGGGAAAAAAATAGCGCTAATTTCTCCTCTAATACGCCTTTTTGAAATAAATGCAGTTACCCACGAAATCTCTGTGATTCAGAGAATCTCCTGATATACAAGACTCGTGGTGGAAGAAAAATTGACAATAGTTGACCGTAAATATGACACTACATACAAGTGGAAATTAATATATTTCCCTCCTCGCCGGCCTCCTTCAATACCAACCTTTATCTCTCCTATGTCTCCATTTTTCCCTGTTTCCCTCCATGCCCCCTCCACTCCCTCTAAATTGCCTCCTAACCCCAATAGCAAGCCAGTTTGAGGCACGATCCTTTCTATACAGACGGTAAATTTCGCCCCCCGACATCGCCTGTTTTCAAGGCAATATTAGCTTATATAAATTTTCTTTGGCACTTTTTGACCTTTCCACGACGAGATGAATAACTGAAGGCTTCTCCACGATTAGACAATTTATTGCAGGCTGCTAAAATTACTTCAGGACAACTACTTAGGCTTCAGATCCATTGTATACTTCAAAATCACTCAAGTACATTTAGGATATCAGGCAGCTTCAGGACACTAAATACACTTTCAGGACACTCTAGGCAGGCCTGTCCTGAAAGTCTCTGAAGTGAAATAAATTATCCACGGAGAGCATTTTAACATTAACTTACCCTTGCTTCAAATGAAAACCGTCTATTATTAATGTATTTGTAGCATCTATACTTAGGCTTATGTTTACCAATGATCTTTATTTTCTCTACCTAAATCAGGGCCCGTACCAACGAAATTACTAAGTATTTAGGTTTGACTTCTACTTAAGTCCCAGCCTGGAGTACTTTACTGAGTGGACTACTTAAGTGCATTGATAATGCTTAGCGCTCCACTCAGCAAAGTAAAATACATAAGTCCTAAGTGTAGTACGGCTGGATGAAAAGCAGTGCGTAGCAAAATCATGATAAGTAAAACAATGAATTATTTAAAACAGAGTGAATGCCAATCAAAATTTTGTTACTAACATCACAAGTAGGAAGTACTACAATTTTCTGTGTCGAGTGCAGAGTGAAATTTGAATTTCTTGGTAGTATGTCGTCTCCAAAATTGTCATTTCTGTCACCGACCTACCGTCGTTATACTTTGATTTGTTCCATCTCAAGACGTTTGTTCGCTATTTTACACATGTATTTTGTTTTACTGAAAGGAAATGGTAAATATTTTATTACTGCTGAATATAACAACGTTCTCAATGAAGTTTTACATAAGCAAAAACTCAGTATCACCTACTGAAGTTTCCGTCCAGATATGGACGTTTCCCTGATCTTTTACACATGTGTTCTAATTTACTGGATGATCAGGATAAAGACTCATTACTCTTGGGCACAACAAGAGCTGACAGGTTAAACTTCCTTTAGAATCATTTGCTTCACCTAACAATGACGCCGTCGGACGGGTAGTCGTTTCCCCGACAAAACATTAGACGGTTCCCTGGGTAAGACGTTTCCCTGGTGTTTTATAAATATACTTTACTTGACTGAATGCATGTGACAAAGAATGGTTACCATGCTCCAATACAAGTGCTGAATATGATGACAAAATTCATTATAAATCCATTAACGACCTCACATTGACGAGTCGATCGTTTCCCCGTCAAAACATTGATAGGTTAGGTTATGATCGGTTCCCCACTCTTTATGCTTACACGACGTTTCCCACCTATTTTGTACATGTATTCTAATGTACTGCATGTAATAAGGCAGAGTAATTACCGTAGAGCACAGACATAAATGAATTTTAGGACAGTTGTGGATCGTTTGCATGACCTAGCCTGGCCGTTTCCCCGTCAAAGACTGGTTAGGTTAGGTTATGGACGGTATTCGTAAAATACATTTTCTTAATTTTTTGCTGTTATTCTACAAGTGTATTCTAATTTGCTGAATGATTATGATACAGAGTTATTACCATGGGGGCACAGCTGCAGCTAAATTTTTGACAAAATTGTGTTAGGTTATGATCGGCTTTCCATTTAATTTGCTTACAGAACATTTCGCGGTTATTTTGTACATACATACCCACTAATTTACTCAATGAATATACTGGTAATGAAGACTCATCACCATGGAGCAGAGCTGCAGCTGAATGTTGAGACAACATTATTTGCAAATCGCTTCCATCACGCCACCAAAGGTTATTCTTTGGTTATTGTGGTATACTGTTCTCTGCATTTTTTCATCAGCAAAACAGCCACAGTATTTGTAACCGTACAACACAAACTTTGTTATATTTGACCGATAAGTTATAGCTGAATGGCGGAAAACGTCCGATGGGAAGATGTTTAAGAGAAATTGTTTGTATGTGAGAAAAGAGAAGTCAAGGATTATCACCATTAAACAGCAGCATCTTTCTAATTTCAAAGTAACAAACAAAGTATTGTAAATACTTTCATTTCTGCGCTAGTGATCTTGCATAGGCTGTTTGTCTATCATTACACTGTAATATTATTTCAGCTTGGTCTTATTTTCATATATTAATTCGTTGGAAACGTCATACATAGGCCCAAAATAGGTTTTCTTTCCTGTTTCTCTATAATTTATCGCCCTTCATATTCTCCCTCCTTGTTTTTGTTGTGCGGGCTTCTTGACTGAGTAAAATGAGAAGCACTTAAGTAACCTCATCGGGGGTACTTAAAATTGTCGTCTACAAAGTGTACTTAAGGCCAGTAAGTATTTTGGTAGGTATCAATTAAGTATTCTGCCCAGACTTAAGTGCAGCTCGTGAAAAATTTCGTCTGCTAAGTGTACTTAGCGATACTAAGTATTTTTGATGGTACCGGCCCTGGTCACTCTAGGCCTGTCCTGAAAGTCTCTGAAGTGAAATAAATTATCCATGGAGAGCATTTTAACATTAACTTACCCTTGCTTCAAATGAAAACCGTCTATTATTAATGTATTTGTAGCTGCTATACTCAGGCTGATGTTTACCAGTGATCTTAATTTTCTCTACCTATCTATCTATTGCCAGACGCCTCAATCCCGCACAGGGTGGCCACAAACAAATCGCCTCCATGTCACTCTGTCCCCTGCCATTTCACTACCACACCCCCCTCTCTCATATACCTCTCCACTCCATCCCTCCATCTCATCCTCGGCCTCCCCCTCCCTCACATACACTCTCCTCATCAGTCTTTCACTCTCCATCCTCTCCACATGCCCAAACCACCTTAACGTGTTTCTCCTAACGCTTCCCATCACGTCCTCAACCACACCACAACGCTCCTTCACTTCCTCATTTGTTAGTCTGTCTCTCCATGTGACTCCACATGCTCCTCTCAAATAACTCATTTCCACTGCTCTCACTCTTGACTTCTGTCCTTCCAACAGGGTCCAAGCTTCACTTCCATATGTCAGAGTTGGTATCACAATACTGTCATGTAACAACTTTTTCACTTCCATGCTCACCTCCCTGTTTCTTATCACTGCTTTCAACGAACCAGCAACCTTCCTTCCCTGCTG